>WEIS01003326.1:0-40510 GCA_013389965.1 Todus mexicanus | reverse complement strand
TTTTTTTTTTTCAGATGAGAAGTGTAAAATTGACAGCTGTAAACCACATGGCTAGTGCCCTGCTGAGCACGATCAGATAACCTCTTTTAGTATACTCCAGGGATGCAGATACTGCACATCATTAAACATGTCTTGGATGCCCAGAAGGATATAAAGCTATAATCAGGTTCCTCTAACACTTGAAAACACAGTTAGTTAGCACCCCCCAACCCCCGTCAATGTTAATAACAAGGCTGTCAGCACGGAGCAGGTTGCATGGCAGCTCTATCCAGAGAGATCCAGCACAAGAGGGAGCTCCACAGTGGCTGATCGGTGGCAGCAGGCACTGGGATCACTTGTCTGTGACTGGACCAGAAACTATTGTCCCTTCACATGATGCTAAAAGCATTTCTTCATTCCAAACTGGACCAAAACCCACAACAAAACAGAATGAAAAACAAACACTGAGAAAAACCAAAAAACACCCCCCAAAATACTCAGCCCAACAAACCTTGAAGTAACAACCCAATCTGGGCTATTGCAAACATTTTGAAACATTTGAAAATTTTTGCTTTAGTTTTAACATCTTAATACATCTCTTTAAATGCATAATTTCTTTAAAAAGTTGTTTCAATCCAAAAGAAAAGGTCTAGGACTGTTTACTTACACATACTTGTAAGCAAATAAGGACTTATCAGTAATTTTTCAGCAGATTTCTCAGCTCTGAAGATAGCAGTTGAAAAAAACCAACACCTTAAATGTGTTGGGTTTTTTTTGTTGTTGTTGTTGTTGTTGTTTTTGTTTTAAGCCAGCCATTTCAGTGTTGTCAAAGCAGGCTTTTTTTCAATGGAGAAGCTGTTTTATTGGAAAATTCCTGCTAAGGTGCAGTTGTGTGACTTGGCTGTATCAGAAGGTTTTGGGGCCAATATTCCATCTGGTATTTAATCCTGCTTGGATTATATAAGGGCTCATCTGGTTGCTAAGGTAAGAAGTTTACTGTTAGTAGGATCAGTGCTAGGGCCAGTTATGCTGCTGGGTTAGTCTGTTGGGGCTGATCTTGTTGCCAGGAGAAGTGTTTGTTGTCTCGGGCTGGTAATGCAGTGGTTTCATAAAGGGGGAGTATTAAGCAAAAGGTCTTTTCCATCTCCCTTTACAGTCCCATTTGTCCCAGTCTGCAGAACTGCTCAGGACTCACCAGCTGCACTACCTTTAGCAAGAGGAGCCTGTGTGAATGTGACCACTTCCTCCATCAGTAGGAAAGATGGAGGTGTTTGGGCCTCCCAGGTACACCCCTAGTCCTGGCAAGGTTATGGAAAGAGGCAAACATTCATCTCCCCAGGGTAGGAGAACATGGGAAGGCCAGGGGAAAACGGAGCTCCCCTGGGGCAGACCTTGCAAGTTACACGATACGTGGACTAACAGGTGGGAGATGCAAAGGACAGTTCAAGAGCACTGTTTAGATCACATCCAGACACTTCAATAGAACACGAATACTACCTCTACAATTATATGTAGACATACCTAGATACATTTCTATATAGACATACATCCGTGTGTGGGTGTATTATCAACAATAACGCTGTCTTATATGGCATTCTCTTTTCATGTATTTCTGACTTGTCCTTTTGGAAAGTTCACAGACAGAGCCCATTCTAGCATGGAATAATTCTGAAATATTTTATTCTGCATTCTTTGTGAAGGGGCACAGTCTCAGGAGACCTGATTCAGGCAGGCAGTGCTTGCCAGCAGAAACCAATTCTGCCAACAGACTTTCAGCAATCTCAGTGCGATCAAAGAAAGGGTCTGTCTTGGGCCAGATCCAGTTCACATCCTCTGTAGCTTATCAGCACTGGGAATAGAAAGGAGCATTGCTGTTTATCTCAGAGTCTGTCCGACATCTGTGGCCTGTCAATATAAAGAAGATCCCAAAGAAGGCCACCTAAGCTCACCTGAAATGCCTTATGTTGTTGGTAACAACACTGGCATTTGTAGCATAGCAATAAGCAGGGGGTCCATTTTTCCATGCCCTGAATGCTGCCATTCCTTATGCCAGTTTTAAGCAACTGCAGGACAGTTGTGAGGAGATGAGGTTCTGACACTAAATGACAGTCGGTAGGGATGTGAACACACTGGGGAGCTCCAGGACAAGGAAGTCCAAGCCCATGCAGGGAAGAATTAGCCTGTTAGGCTGCTTGGCTTTGACAGGCTCTGGCTTTTCAAAGTGTATCTCCAGTTTTGAACATTTTTTAAATTTCTGCTGCAGTTCAACTTCTTTCTATTGCTAGAAGGATTCCAAAGATTGTCCTCGCTTATGACAATGTTCCCCCTCTCCTTCTTTCAAAGTATTCCAGATCTTGATTTATTTAATATGGACTTTGACATAGGAAAGTGTTTGTTTTTTAGCACTGCAAGCTGCTTCCCCAAAGGCTTGAGTTAAAACTGCTTTAATAAAAACACAGAGCTTTAGGCAATTGGGACATAAATGATTTCTCTTCTGCACTATTGAAATGCTGCTTTCTAAGTATGTTCAATAACATATTAGAAACAAATCTCTAATTGGCCATAGAGTACCAAAGACCTAACTATCTAATGTAAAAAATCAACATCACAGAAACTCTGATAATATCACAAAGAAGCAAAGGAAGACCACAGGTCATTTTCAGCCATTCCCTACTCATTTAAACCACATAATTACAATATTATTTTTAATATCAAGGGACAGTGGTGAATGTAAGATCATCATAGGACCAGAACAATAATCCTAAAAACGGAGTAATCATTGACCTCTGTTGTTATAATGCGCATTTCACCAAAAACCCAAAACACATTGAATCTTGATTTACTCAAGTGCTCCATATTCTTTCTATCTCCTATAAGGCTCTGAAGCAGAGTTTCTTTAATAAAAATGACTCTTGTACACCAGTTGCTCCAAATTACACATCTGTATGCATTCACTAGAGTCCATGTAACCCATTACGTACAACATCACCAGCTTCTGACGCTGCTTTTCAGTGAGACAGAGGATCAAACCTGGATTTCTTCATTTACTCAGAAAGGAAAGAGAGTATATCCTCCAAATACAGATATGCAAATCTATCAGTGTATTTCTGGTAAAAGCATAACTAACCAACTTTTTTGTCTATGCTCTGTTATATTCAAACCACAATAACACTTTCACTGACAACAAGGACTGCTTGGCTAGTTAGGGATCAAAGCAGGAAATCTAAATAAAATAAACATTCTGGACAAGGATTGAGCCAAAATCGCTTTGCAGAGAGTCTCTGCTGTGTTTCATAACACAACAGATAATAAGGGAAATCAAGGAGAAATGTTAAACCATCACTGACAAGACTTTGTCATACAATCTACAGGACTGGTCAGTAATGGAAGAAGACATTGCATCAATTTACATACCTGGTAACTTCCCCAGGGTGGATGGAGCACATGGAATGTAAAAGCCTTGAAGTTCTCTGAGTGGTGGCAAGAAGGTGATCCTCTTCTAGTGCTGCTACCACATCCCCATGGTCCTCTTCCCAGACTGCTGCACTCACACAGCAGGGAGGGGTCGGAATGATTGCAGGAGTCCTGAGCCAAAGGTGTTTCTGCCCAGCCTCATGCTCCCTCTCTTTAGAAGGGGATGTAACGAGGATGCAGCCCTGCATCCAGTCATCTCCTAAACCTTTTTGTTGTGTACCACAGACATGCACACACAAACACACACTTCCATGTTGTTGACTTTTTCTGCCAGCATAACTGGAGATAAAATTACAGTGAGACATAATTACAATGAAAAAGATGGCTAGAAGCCATTCCATTATTGTAAAACAAGTCCCTTTTATTTTGTTTATTATTTAATAAATAATTACTTATTTGCAAATACAGTTGCATTGATGGAACGTGCTGATGACACACATTTTCTTGGACAGATGATTTAGAAAGGCACTGAACACCCAAGGAGGAGTTGACAAAAATCCAGGCATGTAGGCCATTTCAATTAAACTGCACACTCTAAAATAAATACAGCATTTTGCATGAGGAAACTTGAGTTCTTGGGGTAGAGTAATGGCTTCCAAGGATGGCATTCCAAGTCTGCCATGTGACAATTGGACTGGAAGGCGCTGAAGTTGCCCGAGAAGGAGAAGGAGGTTCAAAAGCAGGTGGTTCTGGCCCTAGAACCAAAGACTAGGTAAGCCAGCTTTGGCCTCAGGCACATCTGCCAAGGCAGAACCATCACTGTAAACGAGCCTCAGGGCACCAAGAAATGGCATGCAAAAACGGCCACATGCAAGAGAAGGGAGCAGTGGAAGTAATGGGCCTCTGTTCCCTTCAGCCTGCTGTGCTCTTTTGTCCTAAACACGGTCTGCTAGAAAGGCAGAATTCAGTTTAGTTTGCCTCAACACCTCTTTAACCTGTGATTTAATGTCACTGCCTTTTGCATCATGAAACGGTGCTTTCCTGTAACAGCTTTCATGCCTATTGCACATCTCCCATAGCCCAGACACCAAAGAAAGGGGGCAGTTCACAGCTGTCATTTTGCCTAGTAAGCACCTATTTTATCCCAGCTTCCACAGCAGCAATGAAAAAAACCCAAAACCCTCAACAAACACAAACGGGTAAGGAAAGAAAAAAAAAAAATCTTTGTTATATTAAAAGATATCATTTGGCTTCTTTTTAATGGACATTTTGTTTTCACCATAATGGGCATTACTGCTGTCTTATATTAATATGCAAACTGCAGTTTTATAGGTATATGTTATATATATTATATAGAGTGATTTATGTGCATGCATGAGTGTGTTTTTACATACACAGTCCCATGGCCTAGGAAGAAGTTGGTCACAGTGTCATCTAGCCCAGAGACAGGTTTGCTGATGGGTTCATACTCAAATAGAGTCAGTATCAGGCTGAGACCCAGAGCAACACGGTTATAAATCATTCACTCCCTGTGTCAAAGATCTCCAAGGAAAGCTCTGGATACATGATGAAAATCACTTTCGTATTTGTTTTAAAAACTCCTCAGTTCTGTCTTTTTCATTTAACTACAAATTCTCTAGGCCAAAACTCCCTCGGGAACATGTGCACTGTTAGAGACACAGTCCTCTGTGAACGCAGTTTCCTTAAGTTAGCAGAAAGGATTGGTCAGAAAAAAGAAGTCTTACTTGAAATGTATTTGGTATCCAAGTTAAGACAGGATCCTTTTCAGATGCCCACGTTTCCGTTTACCTTCACAGCAGAGTGAAAAATATGCTCTGCTTTTCTTGCATACCCAGAAGTAGTATATTGGAGGATATCATTCTCCAGAGTAAGAGTTTAAGAAGGCCCTTGAGAAAAGGATGCAGAAGGAGAAGTGTGCACATCTACAAAACAAATGACAGTTAACCAAGCAAAAGGGACTTCTTTTTTTTTTTTTAATGCACTAGTATATTTTGCTTATCAAATTAAGATTTATTTTAGATCTGTGCCCACATACCTTATATCGACACTCTCCCCTTGGAATACAAGCTTTTATCCTGTCCTCTGAGAGCCTGCCTACTTCTTGACTTGTGGTTGTTAAGAGCACTTAAATTTGGAATATCAAGCCAACAGAAAAATGGCCTGTAGAGATAAGTTCTGTCTAAAGGTACCATGGAAACCTTTAATAGATTTATTTATCTATATTTTAACATGTAGATGACATTCTGGCCTATACTGGAGAGACATTATGCTTTATACACTGACAGTAACAGAGAAGTGCAACATGGATGACGTCATGTGATTTTAGCAAAACATTTGTGGCCAAAAAAAGGAACAATATTCATAATAGGAGCCATTTTCCTTAGTTTAACAATTGGAAAAATTATCCTTGTTCTTGAAACACTCTTGATTTTTAAATTATTTTTTACTTCTTTCAAAATGAGCCCTTTCCCGGGGAGACTGCATTCTGCAAGTTCCAAAATTTTAAAGTTTGCAGAATAGGATCATATGATAATTCAGGCTGCAAGAGATCTCAGCAGGTCTCTGGATGAGTAGAAAACCTCTATCATACTGAGAGACTGGAACAGTGCTTGTATCCCATATCCATGTTGTATGTATTAAAAAAAGGCCCAATTCTTCCCTTACTTATCAGGAAATGTCGTTTCACTGAAAACAATTCCATAAAAATAGCTTAAGATGTAAATCAGGATGAAAGTCATTGGTATAATTCTTCCTTGGAGCTCCTGCACGGAAGTTTTAATTAGGGAAAACAGTATGAAAATAAGACAAAGTAAACCAATACTCCAAATATAGATATTTATAAGCAGGCACACTGCTGTCAATTTTTCCATCTTTTCACCAAGGTTCTCTCATTACCTATGATGATTTTAAAAGAGCTTAAGTAAGGATGAGTGATATTTTGATACAGATCTTTCAAAGAATAGTGACAATCTAAAGAAGCACGTTTCTAGAAATTAAGCCTTTGGATGTTTTGTATCTCCTTTAAAAAAAAATTAAAAAAATCAGAGAATTCACAAGACCAAAATTAGGTTAAGTTTTTCACATTTTAAAAGTTAGCACTGTATTTCAGTGGGAGCCTGAAAACAAAACAAAAAGCATTTCAATTATAATAACCAAATATCTCATCCTAACAAAAAATTCAGTACTGTTACAGGATTTCATTCAACCTTGCTCTTTATAAAAATATTTCAGGCCAAGTATCAAGGTAAGTTGAAGTTATGAGCTGCATTATAAATAACCCTTGGCTCAAGGGAACTTGCTGGGAGATTATCAAGAAGTATAAAGAATTCAGCAGCATGTTATCAGGCACTGCAAAAGTGTGAGAGAAGCTGCAGTTGTATTCCAGTTGTTCAAAGGTGTTTTGAAACGGCTGTTGTATTGTGCATCTGGTATACAATCTTCTTGTCAATAACAACTGGGCAATCAACGTGTGCAAAAAATGAATCTTAGGTTTATGGCATATTTGTAGCCATATGTTTTCTACCTGTCCATATAGTTCAAAGACAGTAAGTGAGGAAAGTTCATTAGATGTCGTGTCTGTCCTAGGTCTCATAGGATGGGCAGGATGGTCTCATAGTTTTTACTTTGTGTCATACATCATGCAGCACATCTGGGCAAAAGGGCTCTTGCTTTGGCAATCCCAGCCACCATAACGGCAAAGCAGCAGCAGTAGCAAGCGGTGGCTTCATACTGTCGTATTTATTTGTTTAGCTGGCATTGCCCCTTCATTTCACTGATAATTTGGTGCTTACTCAATTTCACTCTTCTTCAGAGTGATGATCACCTCACACCTTTCCATGTGGTTAGCCTTCATTTTCCTTCCCACCCAAACCAAAATGAAATTCAGACATAAAGTGTTGTACAAACATCAAATCTGCATGTGCTTTTGTGTGCATGTGTCTGTCCAAAAGGTTCTTAAAAACTCCAGCTGGCATAATTGATTACTTCAGTTTTCAAGATACTCCTTCAACAGCAAAATCATCTAATTCAGTGAGGGACACTATGCCAGTATTTGGAGTTGGGTTCATATCCTTTCCTAAGCAAACTTCAATTTCTTCAGCATCTTGTCTGCAGGAAAAAGAGGGTGGTTCAATATAGGGCTGAGTATCCACAGCTTCAGCGTATCTGTAATCCTGCTGGCCATCTTCAAGCAGTTCAGCTGGTTCTCCTGGTACAGCTGGCATTAACCAGGTGGGTTCAGAGAGTTGAGAAGGTGACTTCAGCACTGCTACAGATGAAGCTGGTAAAGGCATCACTCTAGGGTAGGAGGCATAGGGAGAATTCATAATTTCTGAAGAGAGGGGCTGGTATACGTTGCCTTCTGAGGAAGGGACTGAGACCTGAACATATTTGCCAGTTTCTGGATCATAAAATGTCTTTAAATTAACTTCAGCTGGTAAATCAACTACATAATATTGACCAGAGTCAGGGTCTTGGAGGAGTTTACGCTGGGTCAAAGATGGTGAAGGGCTTATTGCAGATGCACCACTGGGTCTTCCTGTATTGGTTTCTGTGGGAGTTAAATTGAAGTGTGGATCAGGATGGAGAGGAGAATACCCCAAAGGTAAAGGAGATTGTAGTGTCTGTCCAGAATGAGAAAGCTTTCTACCTACAGCATCTATATGCTCGGTCTGATGTTTTTTCTGCTGCTCTTGTGTTTTCTTTCTCCTATTTGCCAGCTTTTTGGCCCGCCGCAGAGCCTTTTCTGTCTTTGGTGGCACAGCAGGAGGCTTGCCTGCTGCTCTCTCTCCAAGTACCCTGGGCTCCAGCCTCTCAGCTTCCCCTGCAGAACCAGAACACAGATTCCTCCGTGCTGAATCAAGTACCTCCTCTGCAGACGTATCAGCTTGGCTTTTTAATGCCATGTTCAGCAAGGCAGGGTTTATAACACCTTCTGTCTCTCCAAGGCCAGAAATTGTTGGTTTGTCTGATGATGAACTGGTAGCAAAAGAGTGCATCGTACTGCCTGACCTGGGGCTTGCAACAGCAGAACATGTCAGGCTGTCTAACAAAACTGGTGCACCTTCTGTATGTAGGATGTCCTCCAAACCTTCATGGGATACAGGAGAATACGTGTGGTCCTCTGATATGGAGCCAGTCACAGGGGAAATTGTCTCCCTAGTGATTATTTTTTTCACACAGGAGCCACCTCTGCGATTAGATAAATGATGATTCTTGAAGTAATTATTCTTTCTTTCTGCGGAATAGCTGGAGTTGTTTTGTGCTTGGTCATTTTCCAGACCTAAATTTGGCTGCGTTGAGCTGTGTCTTGCCTTCCTAGTCCAGGGCTTCTCTTCTGTGGACAGTTTCTGTCTTCTGCAGACACTTTCCTCATTCATTTTCCCAACTTTATTTAACAAAGCACAAGTCTCTTCATCTTCGTCCATCAGCTTCCCTTGTGAAAAACTCTCTGCATCTTCCAGAACACTGGGATCCAGTGTTGCTGAAGTAGATCCAGGCTCACTTGCCTCTTTCCCGTCATCGGTTGTGCCGTCCCTCACGTTCTGCTGCCTTCTGCACTTCAGTGTGAACCAGCCTACCTCTGGAGCATGCAACATGTTTCGATGTTGCTTGTTGTGCTCTGCTGGGGGCATAAACCTACTTCCCATTTCCTTATAACTGCTGCTCATTGTATCATCCAGGGAAAAGGACCTGAACAGGGGCAGCTTGACAGCCCTTATTACCTGAGGTGACCTGAATGTGTTATCTTTAATCATAAACAGACAGGGTTTGGTTGAGCTTGCAGACGGTAGTGTGTGTGGTTCCTCAGACCTAGGGATGGACATATCCCTTGTATTTTCAGAAGCAGGATCCACACTCTTCATATCTTCCCTTTTCTCTCTCTGTAGATTCTCTGTCATCAAGCTCTTCTGTTCATTCCCAGTAACCTCCTCTCTTTCCTCTGCTGCACTAGCATCAGAACTGATACAAGCATAATACTGCATTTCATCTTCTCCAACATCTTTCCGTCTCTCCTTGTGGCTTTTCTTACTGTCTGCACCCATTTCATTCTTAGTCCTCTGGTTTGCTTGAAGGCATACCTTTTGCATCAGTGGCACTGGTGGAGACGGCTCCTCCTGAAGTGGCTGCTCTACCGTGGAGACAAAAGATTGCTCTGAAGAACTAGTGCTTCTTTTGCCCTGTGTTTCGTGACCAGATATCACCAGATCGGTTTGAGTGTCACTGTAAGGCACATCCTCTGCTGGTGAGAGTTGATTTGGGAGTATTTTGAAGGCAAAATTTTCATTCTGAAAAGAAGATTGTCTCTCATTTTCCTCACCCTGGACACTGGGGTTTTGCATGGGCTGCCCAGCTGTTGTATCTGCATTGTCTCTACTGAAGGGTTTTGGTGCTGGATACTGTAGATGTTTTCTTAAATCAGGTTTATTTGATTCACATTTAAACAAAGGAAAGTTTTCATTATCCCTTGTGTTTTTAACCAGATCTTGGTGTTTAGAATCGTCTTGCTGCAAGTTGTCTCCAGTTTGGTAAGATAAAAGATCTGTTGTTGTCTGGGGTGAACTTAAAGTCAGGTAATTGTCTGTAAAATGTCCAGTTGCATCAGTTTTATTGTCCTTTTCGTGAACACTGCCAGGCAATACGGAGGTTATATCACTGAGTTCATCTTTCTCCACAATATTTTGGTTACTTTTTGCTTGTAAAGTTGAGAGTGATGCATTCAGTTTTGTACTCTCCTGTATATTTCCCCTATTTTTATTTTTCTCCTCCAAGGCTCTTAACAGGGGGGAGGGAGTATAAATGCTTTTAACACGTTTACGTACGTCCTTCAAGTTGAATAACAGACTCGATGCTTTTGATTTGTAACTATCCCGAGACCTGTAATCACCAAACATGCTCTCCTCATGATCTCTTGATGCCATGCTCTCAGTGGGAGGAGGTGTCAGGGGTATCAGCTCACTGTCAACAGCATCTATCTCCTGTTTTGGTGGTATGATGGGTGTTAAGAGTTCAGTGATGTTGAAAGAAGGACTGATGGATCCAGGTGAGTTTACCTGTTTAGCCAGAGGAGTTACATCCAGACCAGGTTCAGCACCAGTTGCCTTTTCAGACAATGAACATGTCTCACCGCTGGCTGTGAACTTCTCTTTTGAAATCTGTCTCTTCTCTGCTGCCGCTTTTGTAGCCCTATGTTTCCTCCAGGGTGGACAGGTATTGTCTGGTTGAGGATTGAGGGCCTTCTCTTCAGTTAAAGTGGCTGGAGGTCTTGGTGGAGGTGGGCTGGGTGCCTGGGACATGCGTGAGGGTGAAACCATCCTGCAGGACATGGACTGGGGTGAGACAGAGACCTGGGACAAGGCAGGGGGAGAAAGTTGAACTGGGTGTGGTGGTACAGGAGGGGCCTCAGTGGTAGGGGGTGTTGGGGGATGGCCCTTCTGGGTAGGAGGTGAAAAAGGAAGTGCCTGAGGGACAGGTGGTGGTTGAAGAGGACCCTGGTGCACATGGGTCCTAGGAGGGGGTGTGGGAGGAAGAGCAGCAGGAAATTCACTTTCTGAAGAAAGTGGGCCCTGAGGTACACATGCAGCTGGGAGAGGGATGTTGAAAGCAGCTTCTTGTGGAGCTGACTTCATCTGAAAATCTTTCTCCTGCTTCTTAGCAACAGTGGTTTTGACAGGTGGCAGTTTGTGTTCATGTGCGTGGGATCCTTTAACAAATGGTGCTTCTTCCAGGTATG
This sequence comes from Todus mexicanus, assembly GCA_013389965.1. Lineage (NCBI taxonomy): Eukaryota > Metazoa > Chordata > Aves > Coraciiformes > Todidae > Todus > Todus mexicanus. The sequence goes on along the minus strand of WEIS01003326.1, from coordinate 29,364 downwards.
CAAGACCTTCCTTCTTCATTTTTATATTAACCAATTCCTCCTTTTCAGTCAGTTTTTTGTGATGAACATTCCACGATTCAAAAGCACTATTTTCACTGTGGAGAAAATTACCTTTTTTTGCTGGCTCATTAACTTTCACGCTTCTGTTTTTTAAAGCCTTTTTAGAAGAACGAGAAAAATTTGACTTGGCTACCTTTGACATCTCAATCAGCACAGGATAATAACCATCAGAGCCACAATAACTCAGGTCTATTTTATTAGATCTTTCCTGTGGCTCATGTTTGCCACTGAGACTGTGGCTACCTTGACCAGCCTCAGAAAATCCAGAAAGTTCCTTGTCATTGCTTAAAACACCTGTGTCTTCCCAGCAAGCTATATCATTTCCATGATTTAATTTACCTTTTTGAAAGCTATTCTTAATGGGCTGCTTAATGGCTGTCAGGGAACCTCCTGATCCTTGGTCTGCAGTCTTGTCGAATGTCTTAATCAACGAGGACACTTTTGAAACATGTTTATTGTTCCTTGGACCAGGGACTGGCAAATTCACGTTTTTGCTTTCTGTGGCAAAGGTGTTATTTTTAGCATTCCTTTTCTCCTCTGCAGCACACTTTGGTAACTGCTGGAATGTGGAAGCCCGTATTGTGTGTTCATTGTTTCTTGCTGCTAGCTTGTTACAGATGTTGCTTTTCTTGATGGCATGGTTTAATGTCTCTGGGTGAAATTTAGCAGAGAACTGGAGGGCAAAGTCAGGCGAAATGGCAAGATCTGGTTCATTGTAAGAGTCTTCGAGTTCTGCCACACACAAACTTTTGAAAGCCCTGTCTGTGAGGCTGCTCACCTCTCTGTCTGCATCGTCCAGGAGACTCCCAATACTTGAGGAGTCGCTATGTCCTTCTGTATGTTTCTTATTTCCCTGCATTGTTCATGGGAGTCATGAATGAATTATCCAAAGGATTAATTTCAGGTGTCAAACAGGCAGATGACTCTGTGGGGTGGTTCCAGCTGTTTGCAATTCACAAACACATTGCAATTCCTCCAAACAGTGCTGCTGCTCATCAATTCATCTTATGGAAGACATGAAGGAAATTTTCTTCTCTGCAAAGCCAAAAATTGTGAATTACATTTTTCTATATTAACACTATCAGACAGAGAGCATTTTCCAGATATATCAGTCACTGACTAATTTGCTCCTACACATATTCTAAACAAGATGCTAGCAACGTAATAAGCAACATGGGAAATAATTGTTGTTTTGGTCAATTCAAGCAATTAGCTGCTAATTGGTAGATAGCCTAATTTCTGGAAAGTGCCTTTAAGTCTTTTCACCTCAGATTCTTTACTTGGGCTCTTAAACAAGGATGTAAGAGCCAAATTTCAAGTACTTCCCTTTCTATACCTCCAACCACAAACACTTCCAAGTGCTATGCATGTATTTAGCTAAGAAGGTTAGCCATTTTTTAGTAACAATTAAGGAAAAAAACCTTACTTAAAGAAAGAATGTCACTGGGCACATCATAGCACACTATGTCCAAAATGAAAGAAAAGTTGATAAAACTTACTTGGCAAGACATCATAATTACAATTTAAAATATTTTGAAAAAAACCCCACGTTATTATAGAAGATTCTGCTCTCACTCATCTGTTCTAGCTCATGACTGCAGAAAATGAAGTGTATAGAGATGAATGTGCTTGTATCAGGTTGGAGCTTTTCTGTTACAATTACCCTGAGCATAACCCTTGTTTGAGAAAGCAGAATGTCACCACAAGTAAAAAGGATTTACTGTGCATTAGCATGTTCCAAGCAAATACTGCTGGGGTAAAATCCTTTAGCCACCCATATCCAGATACGGTTGAGGGGATATATTGAAACTGGAGAGGCTGCTAATACCAGTTTAGCCAGCAGAAGGCAGAAGTTCCTAGGGCCTCTAACAGGCCCACTGAAGGAGCACAGGAAACATTTGTTTTCAGTTGCAGAACTGCTGGGAGCAAAAGGTAACCCATTCAACACAATTATTAAATATCTCAGTCTTCCATTTATCCTGGATTACAATGCACAGTCAGAGACCACAGTATTGCAGGTTTTGTCTATCAACACAACAGTCTGAAGACAGGATGGGAGAATCTTTGGCTGAAACAAACAAAAGCAAAATAGACCCTTCAGCTATACTTGAAAACTATACTTTTTAAAGTTTACTGTGTAAACTCTTTAGATACTTATTTTCACACTCAAGGGCTTGAGTAGCATACTGGTTAAACTACAGCAAGACTCAGTTTAAGAGCATATTCAAGAGCTAACTAAAACCCACTCCTTAAGGAAAGTCTGATCTCTAACTCCGTTTCCTAGTGCAATTGCATCATGAACTTGTGATGAGCTGAAACACCACAGTCAATAAATACAGTAGTTTCTAGATTCTGTACAAGTGGAAACTGTCTCCATCTCAGGCGTGGATCTGCTGTAGAATGGAGCAATGAAATCCAGATACAGATTTCAGCCCCTTCAGCTGTCCAAATCCATGATTACGCTTTGGCTCATTTTAGCGAAACTCTTGGAAAGGACACATGTCCTTCCCCATGATGAGTCAGTGCTGGTCAAAGTATGAAAAGTCAGAGGAACTGGGCTTAATCAGCTGAATTACTCAGGCTCAGTTGTTTCTTCAAATGAAAACATTTCTCACCTTCCTTTTCCATTTAAAAACACCTCAGCCAGCCTATTTTTAGACTCAAAGTATCATAGTGAATCTCAGTTCTGTCCTGCCAGCCATACAATTCCAATGACTTATGCAGAACTACAATAGATTTATACCAGAAATAAAATGAGCTTAATAGAGCTTCTCCATTTAACTTTGTACAAACACTTTTCAAAAGTGAACTTCACACCCTCCACCGCACATACATTTTTGTGTATAATGTGGCAAGAAAAAAAGCGAAGACAAATGAAAAGCCATCCTGCTCTTGGTTTTGATTCATAGCTGTTATATAAGCAGGAAGTACAGGTACATACCTGCCACACGATTTTGCTTCTCATCTTTAGAACTGCCTCTTGTGCTTGTATTTAGCTTCATTTCTGACCATCTTTAGTGAGGAGGCAGAAACAGTCCAGTGATATAGATTCGACTGAAGTAGTGTCCTGGGATGTTTCCAACCTTAAGCATTTTTTGATCTTAAGTGAACTCTGCAATTTGAAAACAAAGACATTTGTTTGCACGATCTGAAGGTTATCTTGTGTTATATTCATTCATTTATTTGTTCTCTCACATTTTAAAACCATTTTAGGAGTGATTTACAGGATTTTTTACCAAAAGAAACAGGTATTCATCCCAGAGTGATAATAATCAGATACCTTGGTAGTTTGGCAGCTTGTGGAGTGCAGTCAGGTTCCTAGCAAACAGCTATCACAACCTCCAGCACTTTCTGGTAGACCCAGCAGGGACTTCCAGCTGAGTGAGCAATTGTTTCCTGGTAGTCTGCCCATTGCAAAGGCTGGATCATGTCTCCAAGCAAAAAAGAGGGGTCGTGTCAGATGACTTCTTCCCTTCTGCTGTCTATGTCTGTGTTGTGCCACCCTTTCAGAAGAAATGCAGAGGGACATATGTGTCTCTACTCCACCTGTACATGACTTCCTACTGCCAACAAATATAGACAGATGTCTATCTGGTGGACTGGGAACTAATGCAGCTGAGGTTTGGAAGTTCATCTTTTCACTGTTGCTATTGTAAAGGAAAGGAAAGGTGGACAGCTGGGACAGTGAGGAGCAGTAAACAAAACATCTTTTTGCTTCCATGCCTGAATCAGAGTCAGGAGATGCTAAAGAAAAGCTCAGCTATGGTGAATGGGTATTGTTGCTGTCCTTTTGCTCTGGAGGCTCCTAAGGTTCAGGCTTGTTTGCTTAATCTTTGCAAGAATAAATTCGTTTTCTGCAAGAACTGCCCAGCTCTGATGTAACGCAAATAGCACACAGATCTAGTTGGCAACAAGGACTCATCCACTGGGATGGTCTCTTAGACCTTGCCTGAGGAAGGACAGTTGTCAGTGTTAGTTTAGGGAAAAGCCTGTACCAATCAGAGCTTTTTGTGGTACAATTAAGATGTCTGAGTGGAAAAAAAGGCCATACAGTAAAATGAAAGAAAAAGATTTCCTATGCTATGTCTGATTGCAGCCAGATGTAAAAGGGCATCCTCACTGCAGATACGTGTACTCGGTTATCTCTTTGCTCAGAGGTTAAATTACAGTTTCACTGCTTCTGTGGTACTCTTAACTGTGCAAAGCCAACACAGCTGTGGGAGACAGTGATTATGTTCTGGCTCACTCATCAAGGGGGCTGTTGACTAAATTCCATCAGCACAATGTTTGACACTATTTATTGGTGGTGGTGCCTGGACAAAAAGGAAGCTTCGCTTTCAGATCTCATGGACAGAGGTCTGAAGAAACATCTTGTCCCTTGTAAACTGAGAACATTTGCTGAAAAGTAAGGTAACAATAAACATGGAGACTATGATGTAATCTCAGCAATTATTTTCCTAGATGGAGTCACTGTTATAAAAACAACTCAGCGCCACTGATTAAAAAAAGAATAGTGACTGTCGGTGTCTCTGAAACCCTTGTGAAGATCCTTGTTTTGCCTGGCTATAATACTAGTAATTAGGTGGTGCAATATTTCAAGCTGGAAAAGCTGTATCTACTCCAAGTGTTCAAGGTGAAGATCACTCTGGGACTGGATTGAAATAGCAGCAGTTTACCGATCTAGTTACCCCTTGTGTAGATATGATGGCAACTTCTAAACTTCAGGAAAAGCAGCTATTCACAGCTGGGGTTTTATATTTTTTTTTTATTTTTATTTTTTTTACTAACCTGGTGGCCAGCAAGGCGGGTACAGTGTTTGACCATAGGTTAGGATTTAGCTAGTTCAAACATTTAGGGATTTCTGGATTTGGTCTATTTTCAAGACAGAGGACAGCAGTGCTGGGTGTTTGGAACTGCTTGGGAAATGCTGAGAAACATCTGAAGTGTTTGCAATAGGCACCATCTGATATGAGCTACTGCAAAAGCTTGCATGAATGTACAGATTTCAAGGAGCTTAATCAGAAACATGCCTACCCTCTCTTTTAAATAGGAGGCTTTTTTTCAGTGGCTCTCTTATATGCCTAGCAAGTTGTGATGAGAAGGTTAAATTACACAGACTATTCCTGGCCTGGCACAGACTGAATGTCAACTTTTTTTTCACTAGACAGGAGCTGGGCAAACCAGAAAACTTGGCTGGAGTGTGTGACATCACTGCTGCTGCAATATATAAAGGGCTGGTTGGTTCCCCCACCCCCTTTGGGCTGGTATTTCGCTGAAATGTTGTGCCATGAGACATCACTGTGGCATTTTGGCAGCGCCCTTGGGAGCTGCATAGCAGTCTGAAGTCAGCAGCACTGTATTCCCCTTGAGGATGAGAAGAAAAGGGAGAGGGAGGGAAGGTTTGTGGGTTTTTTTGTTTGTTTTTTGTTTTTTAATCTTTGTGAACTGGTTTCTTCATTTAGTGCTCTCTATGTGACATCCATCCACAGCTCTAGCTCAAAACTCAGAGCGCTATGGTGACTGCTGGTTGAGATTTATTCACCAGCTTGCTCTACTTCCACACATGCTGCTGCTTTGGTCTTCCAGGGGCTCATCATGACAATGAATAGTGCTTCGTACCATAGTTAATAGGAGAATACCTAATGAATTAATGACAGTTTTGCATAGGTCTATGTTTGTTCACTACATATATGGAAGCTCATAATCAGATGCAAGGGTTGGATGGAACCAGGCCTGTTCAGCTATGTGTCATCAGGCTGAGATAACAGTTCCAGCTGATGGCAGCTCCTCTCTAGCCTGAGTGGGGCTGGCTCTGTGAACTTTTCTGGATGTTGCCAGAAAATCCTGCATGGCAGCAGTGATCAGTATGCAAATGGCTATTGAGCGTGCTGTTGTCAGTCAATGATCACAGTACCACTGCCTTCTTTGTGCATTTAGGAAAACAGACAAAAAGGTGTCAAGGAGTTAATGGTCACCCTGTGAGTCCATGTCACAAACAAGGAGCCAGAAGGATGTCCAGGAGAAATGGAAACCCCTGTAGACTGCTGCAGAATACCTGAACATCCCCTGTGCTGGACTGCTTGAACATCCAGGGGTGTGTGTGCTGGTCATATTGGGCTGCATCAGAGCCAGATGCTCTCTCTGATCTGCCCTGTTGCCTGAGCTGGTTCCAGGCACACTGCCTCTTTGAGCAGCCCTTGGGGCACATGCACCAGAGGGCGGATCACAATACCCTTCCCAAGGAGAGGAGTTGCTTGGCAGGAGAGACAGTGCTGCTCTAACCACATTTCCCTGAACTGTCAAGAAAGGCAACTTCTAGATTAAGATAGTCATAAAATGAAACCCATTAGTATGAGATGCCATTTTCCTCATCCAACAAGATCCTGAAGGGCAACCAAAATGAATTCTCCTGCTTGGGGAAAGGGGAATAATTTTGCTCAAATACAAATACCTGCTCCAGGTGATGGAGGGCGGAGAACTGGATTTGCCCAGCTTAGGGTAAAGATCCTATACACTGACAGAAATGACTAGCATAGAACAAGGTGACGTCAGCTATTCCAGAGTCAGACCTTTGATCACTGCACTGGAACGCAAGATGAAAGAACCATGTCTCTGAACCAAAACACTGTAGACTGGGCCCATTCCTCTTGATGATTTGGCCCAGCAATTGTGTCTCAAACAGCTTGTGCCTGGGCCAGAGGAGAGACTGTTCTTGACTTTGGGCCAACTTCTGTTCTCAGTTACACTAGTATAAATCTAGAGTCATTTTACTGACGTCAGTAGAATAACTGAGAACAGAATTGGTGGCTCTAAATACATCTATTTCCTAAGCCAACACCGGTTTGCTATCCAGAAGGCTACATAAGTAACTGTAACCACAGTAAGGTGACATCCAACATCCCTGAAGAGCCAAACCTCACCCCCATGTGGCATTCAAACCACCAACATATGAAGAAAAGGGATTTGGAACTGATACACCATTGCTATGTTACCAAATCATGTCCTCTGGACAATTCTGATTTTCTACCCTGTATCACTTGCCACTGACAATAGCAGCGCATTTGGGATAAAGTAATTTTTTGCTTTTCTGGAATACTCACTAGAATACCTAGACCTATGAGTGGTGTTGTAGATGTTGTGCAGTCCAAGACCAGACCAGTAGAGCTGGTTGCCAATCTGAATTTCCATCCTGTGGACAATATAATATTTCGGAAATGTGGGGGGTTTGTGTGTGCATGTGCGAGATGGAAGGATGTTCTCATTGAGATTGTTTTTTGAAATTTCACATAGAATAAAGATTCTGAAGGGACATGGAATTATAGATTTCAAAATTTGGTTAAGAATTTAAAAATCTCTTCATTTCAGATTATTTCACTGCTTTTATGCTATAGGTCATGAGAAATAGTATGCAATATATACCACAATATTTAAAATAGTATATTACTTCTGTTCTTAAGTTCACTAACTGAAACTTTTAATTTTCTGTCAGGCAATATTCTGATGGTATTGCAACAGTTCTGAAATTTCCTTAAGTAACTATTCCAAACGATCAAAAAATAATTTCCAGTTATCTTTCTAGGGGAAATGATGATAAAATTAATATGATTGTGATTTTATTTGTTTAATCAAACTTTTTTTTTTAATTTCTGAAGAAAAGAGAGCTGAAGTCTTTTTGTCCCACTGAGCTCTACTAAAGCTTCTGCATCTGTTGCCATGGAAGCCAGAATTGAGGACAAATCAGACTCACAGCTCAAGGAAGGTCATTGCAACCTGACGGATCCATATATGCAAGGAGGGAGTGAACCTAACTAATGATTGTTTGTTATATATCCTGCTCTGTGTCCTTTCCCCAAAGGATGTGAACCTCTTCCAGGCCCCAGCTAGAATGCTTACCTCTTCAACTCAGTTCACAAGACTTCAAACACTGGGAGATGAAGACCTCATGTGAAGAAAAACATGAGGAACAGAGAATATTTGTTACAGCTATGGAGAATCATGGCAAGTTTCTCTACCTTTGTCTTTCTGGTTCAATAGCAAAGACCTAGAAGTTATTATTGGTCTCTGGACCATGTTTCCCAATGTCCTCCAAATGCCCCATCCTGTCAATAGGTCTGTCAAGTCTGGAAGAAGGAGACGTCTCTCAGAAAGGGCTGTATCTGGACTGAGGCTTTCTTGCAACTCTTATTCACTCCTTCTATTACCTGAGCCCTATCCACTGCCTCTGAACTCAGAAAAGCGCAGAAACGATGAACGAAGTCAAAGGCACAGAGCATGTGACTAACTCAGGCAAAGGGCAAATGCAGCACTTGACAAATTGCACAAGTCTATGAGAATCACAAGGCAAATGATGCTCCTCCCATGACCTGAAGTCAGCACAGACAAGTGACATTTAAGCAACTGAACCCAAACAGTGAACTTCTTGGCACTAAATGTCTGACTGGAAAAGGCCACTGTAGCTAAGTCAGTCATTATGTGCAGAGATATTTATACAGGTCCCCAGTAATATGGTACATGAGCACCTGATGTCTATTTATCCTTACAAACTCTCCCATTGCAAGTAGGATTTCTGTCTCATTTACAAATCAGCTGCTACGACCCAGTTTCAACTGACTGGTTTGCTCAAGATCAATCTGGGCATCTGCACCAGGGAAACAAAACTATGTTTTCTGGATCACACAAGAAGAGCTTAACCTTTGTCAGTTAAGGCAAAACGGTGCCCTCCCACTGCCCTTCACAGGGCATGGTACTTTACCATGAGTCTCAGCATAAAAACCCTCAGCCTTAACCAATTACGGTGCTGCATCTTGGCTTTGTATTGTATAGCTAAACCCATCCAGATTTGCAGGTAACTGACTGACTGCAAAGAGCTAAGCTCCTCCTTAGGTGTTTGATATCTATATCTCTCTGAGATCATGAAGATTCAAGTCTTCCTCACTAGTTCAAGATGATAACTGCATTGGTACAGCCTCCTCACTGAGCACTGACAAGACTTTGGCTGATGAGATAGGTATTTATCTCCTTTAATTTAGTCTCAAGCAAAGCTTAGAGGATGAAAGCTTCTGAGTTTTGATTTCCTGAGTGGGAGAAAGGAGATTTTCCCACAGCAGAAGGAAAGTTATAGGGTACCACAGTATCACAATGGCTAGAGATGGAAAATGGCAAAGGGTGAAGGGAAAGAAAATACATTGTCAAGAAATCAAAGGTAATGGCTTGGGTGCCTTGTGAAGGAGCATGCCAGACAGTCCCAGACCCTGTCATGGGAAAATTGTAATGATACCAGCAAGTGTGTTAGACACAAGAGAGAAGCAGGTGTATTCTCTTCTGTGACCTACACAAAGAAATGCGCAGCTAGAAACGAGCCATGTCTCACTTCTCTTTCCACGATGGGGATTTGAAAACCATCCTTCACTTACACTGCCCTCATCAGCCCCAGTACAGATACCATCTGCACTGTTAAGTTTACACTTAGACCATTTAAGCTTATTGACAAGGAGAGTCTGACCCACACTCACACAGGGCAGAGTCTCATGAAATAACTGGCTTGCAGAAAACAAGTATTATTCTTTTACTGGTAGTCTCACCCGCTCCTTTCCTTTATCTCTTCTGGATATTTCCAGGGTTTGGACAAGGATTTTGCCAAATTTATTTTCTAGAAAGAAAAGAATTCAAGACATTTATACATGCTAGGTACAAAAATGTTTCAAATTCTGAGTAGTTTTCTTACCCACTGAACTCCACAGGACGTAGGGACATGCAATATCCTGATATCATCTGATATTATCCTTATATTGTCTGAGTTTTTCAAAGACAAGAGGAGAGAGGAGAGGTGGAAGTTTCGGTTTTCAAGGTTTTCTGACTCAGGATGCAGGATCAGACCTATTTCTTTCTTACGCCTTGCTACAGCTTTCAAGTGCAGTCAAAAGAGCTCAGTTCTCGAGCAAGCAGTGTAGAAAGGAGGGAAATACACGCTTATATACATGCCAGAGCATATGACTCCAGCGCACAACTATTCAGTCACATGGCATCTTTCCTCTGATGACAAACTGCTCCTCAGCCATTTGTGATTATAACAGACCCACTCCAGTTGAAAGACAAAAGCGTGGCTTGCCTTACTCCTGCCTGCTATTTAGAAGATGGCCATGGGCCAGCTATCCACCTATGGGAGGACTTTTAGAGGGCAGGGGAGAACACACCAACCTTTGTACTCAGGAATTGTCCCTGGAGACCATACTATTTTCCTCCTTTTAAGGAGCAAAAGCCAGACAGTGATCTTTTCCTGAACAAGACAGAATCTCCTTCCAGGTTCCTTTTCAGTATGCAAAAGGAAGTTTGTTTGTTTGCTTTTCTGGGAAATGCAGACTCCCTCTTCCTATTCAGAGATTGATTCATTGTTATGATTTAATGGTATGCCCCAAGGCAATTGCTCCTTCTTTTTCAGCTTAAGCACATGCTAAAGCATTTCATGTGATTATTCTGTAAAGGATATATACAAAAGACAGAAAGAAAAAAAAAGACTTTTAAGCAGAATCCTCACTTGTTCCCTAAGATACAGGCTACTGACTGGGGCTGAATCAGTCCTTCAGCAACCGCAGTGATGCCTTCATCACAGTGTTTTTCCAGATCACCCAGATCCCCTGAAGAACCCTTCAGGCAGGCAATAGTATCACCCACAGCCCAGTGCTGCAATCAGCCACCCGTTCTTCCCCGACCCTTCTCCTCAATTCTTCCCCAAGTGGTGATTCTAGGTATTTGCCTATGGCTTCATTCAATTCACAAGCCTGGTCAAAGAATAATTTCTCTGTTTTGGAGAAACAGGCTAAGTCTTACTGTCACTCCTTCAGAGTAAATCAGTCAAAACAAAGAGTCTCGGTGAACAACACCATGACCAGGAATGCTGCCCGGCTGCCCCAGCACAAACCCTGGATGGGGCTTGCAGGGTCTAGTTCCCTGTGAGCATGCTGTTGTGCTTCTACAGCATCATCCCAGACAGCCCTGGGTACTTATTCCAATTTCTGCACAATGGACCCTTATGCTTGGAAACACGTGAAGGATGGGGACAGGGACACACCTGAAATACATCTTAACTGAACAGAAACCATTGTAAGTGTGCACAATTGTACAAGGCTCTGTAATGAAGCTGACAGGTAAGCCAAGCTGATCTTAAGGTATCACAGCTTATGTCTGGTCCACGTAAAGGAGATAAACAGAGGCACACCTGAGACTGAGGATCTGCAGTAGCTATAAACTGCCAGATACTGCTGTTTGCCCACTCTGCTCATTAAGGTGTAGCCAAATGTTAACCACATGCATCTCTTTTAGAGAATTTTCAAAAAATTGCATGGATTTTAGTCTATCTTTTCCAAGTGTAAAGTATGAGTTAGGTGGCTTTTATGTACCTGACTATCATAGCCCTGACAGAGTTCCTAAAACAGCCTCAGACACAGTGTGTAAGCAACAGCAAAACCACCCATGAAACTACTGTGATGTAGCTATGTGAGAGACTGGAAATAAAGATGCATCACTATCTGACCTGCTTCGCTCATATGAACATTGGTCTGACTGTTATCAAATAATTTAGATTAATCATGACTAGCTAATGTCTTCTTGCACGTCATTATTTGCAAGCACAGGTGATGGATGATAAAGAAACAAAGGACTATAATTAAATATCTGTTTTCTCTGAGTGTCCAAAGAGGATCATTTGTCAGGAGAACCCAAAGGAGAGGGAAATCCTTCCATTCTGTGGAAGGGTTGTCCTCTTACTGCTTCAATGCTGCCTCAGTTTCTCTGAAGCTGCCAAGGGACAGGGGTCTCACTGGGTCTATCTGACCATATACACCTGAAAGCCATAAAAACCTGTTAAGCAGTAACAATCACAAAACACTGAGCTTAATACACATACACAAATATATATATGTATAGATATGTAAGTATAAGCAATCACTGACCCACTCGAAAACATATGCAGGCTTGATTGAGGTGGGACAATCTTTTCTTAAGGGTAAAGTTCCCCTATCAGTGCACGCATGCAGTCTTCACGATGTTCCCTTTCCCCACACACCTGTCAGCTGCCTCACAGACTGCTAGTCCCAAAAATGCAACACTGCCTCAAGGAATGCACACGAGCTCTAAAAGCAATGGACTCACTCACTTGCTTATAGTAGACAACGGTCTGTGTGACCCGGCACCTCGGCTGCAGGCGAGCCAGTACAGCAAAGCCTGCAGCTAAAAACCACTTGCGGAATTTGCCTCTCCCAGCAACTTTCTCTGTGTGTAAACTCAACCAGGCTAAAGAAAAGGACTGACACAGATGAGTGATATTTTCTCTCAACTTGCCACATACGGTTAGTTGGCTTCTTTTCTTGTCTTGGAGGGATTTACACTTTCATGGGCCTTTTGCACAGCTCTAGTAACGCGAGCACAAACAACACAGATTTCAGAGAAGCAGGTAGGAATAAGAGGCTACAGAGTGAAATTTCTGTGTGCTTTTGGTTTGCAGTGCAGGGATGCAATTATACCTGCATACCTCTGCCTGGTTGTAGCCTGCGTGTTCGCCTTCGAGTGTCTGTTACAACTATTCTTTTAATTGTATTGTGAATATGTATATAAATACTCTCCAAATGACAAACATAGAAGGATGGAGAAATTTAGTTGTTTTGGAGATCCGATATACTGGGAATCTTTTATTTGTTAGTATTTTCCACTGGCCTTATCCTTCAAGCACTTAACCCAAGACATTTGCATTTTACATGGTCAGTTCCTTGAAGAAGTGAAGGAAAAGGGCCAAGGACTTTGATTCTGTCCAGAAAACTTAGATCTTCTCACTCTTCTTTCTCCTCAGCCTTCCTCCCAGCAATAGCAGAGGACTAGTGAGGGACCCTCTAGCTGACACTGTACAAAGTTAGTGTGAACCAGTTACTCTTGTCTGCTTCTTCTCCCTACTCAGATTTAATCAGATTGCCTGTTCTTTGGCCATTAAAAAAACTATAAGCAGTTTGGCTTCTCAAGCTCTATTTTAATTATTTCTATTCTTATTTTGCTGCTGAGTTCTGCAGCTAAGTTAATAAAATGTGCTTCCTTGGGATGGCAGATTAAGAAGTTCTGCAACAACTGGACTCAGAAAAGCTTATGCCATTTAAGAAATTTTCCATTGATTAAAATTGGATACAAGCCATAGTCACAGTCATTTATAGTGGCCTCTTAGCACTGCCTAGGTATTTTAACTATTTTACTTTTCCAAGCTCTGTAGCATACTAATTGCTTTCTGTAAAATATTTAAATTATTATCTACCTATTTTAAAAAATATAAAAGAAAAAAAATATCCTCAACCCCCTATATGAATCACTACAGTTTTTAAGAATGTCTTATCTGTAGGCATGAAATTATCTGGAAAATAAAATCCCTGCATATTTGCTTAAACTTGCTTACAGCACATGCACAGGACAATTAAATGCAGTTTCATAGAAATTTAGTGGTCTTTTAAAGAGATCATATCCCTTTACCAAATAATTATATGTCTCAAACAGTAATCACTGCATACAAATCTATACGTATGTCTCTTGCCACACATAGACTTTCAGAGACAATCCTGCAGTTTTCAGAGCAGAAAAAACGCTGGAAAAATGAAAGGACTTTCTACCTCTAATTACTAAAAAGATAAAAGTAAATGCTGTTTGATTTCTCTTAGAGCAATTGCACAACTGATTCTTGAGTGCACACACACATTCACACTCTCAGATACCACCATTCTTCACCAGTTTCCTGCTTTAAAAACACACGTACTCACCCTCCTTCCTCCATACACACACACACACTTTGCCCTTACCTTCTGCAGTCCAGCTTCCTGATCAGGGACAGTGCAGTGCTGCGCTTTCTTCCCTTAAGTCAAAGTCCCAGCACATTTGACAGCAGCCTGCTTACTATTAGCACTTCCCATTATTTGTGTGTTTCAGACTCTCTTTCTGAACATGGTTATCTTAGTAGAAACAACCACTGAAAACTAAAATAAAACAATAAACGTGAAGGAGCTAAGCCTTGAGCCCTCACAGACCTGCCCAGCCAGGTGAAGTGAGCAAGGAATCCAAAGTTAGTAAAAGGTATTTAAATAGTTATCAGGCAAGGGGAAACCAAACAGAGATCATAGTGGGGAAGAGGCAAACATACGTATTGGAATAACCATGCGGTGTCAAGTAACAGACAGATGAAACAAACAGTCATCAGCTATTTTTACATTCAGATTTGCCATTGGTAATGCTTGAGAGATAACTAATACAGAAAGTAATGCTGTGCAATTCGCTCACTGCTGCCAGTGATTCAAACCTATAAGCCCTGCATTTTTGTATCTACAGATGGGAGTAAAAATGTTTATTAAGATCACCATTAAAAATACTGTATAAGAAGCATGCGTACGAGTAACACATTACTGTCCTATTGATGCTTTTTCATAAATAGCTCGTTTCATCATCAAGGTTGGACAAATGTATCCAGCGTTCTTTGAGTAAGGACTCCATTCCACCGTTCTTCCAAAGCAAACACGACCAGCCGCCCTCCTGGGTGGCGCATGCCAGCATTGGATTTCATTCTGTGAACTGCAATAGGATATTGAATAATAGGGGGAATATGCCATGAAGTCAACAAGCTAAGTCTTTGTACTGCAGATATAAACAATGGATTGCATCCTGTGCCATGCTGAGTGCACAGGGCTCCTTACTGAAGTCATGGGTCTCTCTTGGGGCTCAGCATTACTCTGGACTTGAGCCACAGGCTGCAGCAAAATGAAGAGCAGAATCTCCTGTGACTACAGCCCAACTCCTGTTCCCATGGCAGAGCAGGGCTCCCGATGAGCCCAATGCTCATTTGCATTTTAGAAAGAGCTGCTAATTACATTGCTACAGCATGAGCAAGACAACAACCATGTGGTATATGCTGCCTGAGAATCTCCAAGCACCAGGAGGCTTGTGATGAACTAATCCTCTCTGCAATCCAAGAGCAGCCTGAACTTACCAGTCCTCAGAGAGACAATGACCTGCCTTCTCCCAAGCAACCTTCAGCTTTGAATGCCCAGCTTGGGAGAGATGTATTTTTCACCTTAGATCTCTTCAAGATTCTGCAAAGCTCGCTCTCGTAAACTCCTTGTCTAGGATTTAGTGCTCAAGTGCTTCTCCTAACTTATCCCAAACTGAATGCTGGTCTTGCCAAACATCAGGGCACTTCTGCCAAGTTCTGCCCTCAAACTAAGCAATTCTAACAGCTACATACGCCCTGTACTCCTGAGAGCACTTATGCACAAAGATCAGGTGCATCATGAGCCATGACACCTATGAATGGAGACAGGGAGAACTGATGTACACTGAAGAAACAAAACAGTTTGGGATCCAAAACAGACAAAGAAGAAGTAGCTTTCAGCCACTCACTGCCACTAATGTAGGCAAAATTGTCTGTGTATGTGTGTCTGTCTCTCCCACTCATTTCTAAAGAGGAGTGGAATGTATTTCTGGAATACTTGTGCTAAAAATAAACCCAACCCTGCCGTCTATGAAGAGAGGCAGGTATAGCCGTGCTTTCTATAAACCCATGAACTTGTGAACTGCTTATAGACTGAATCACAGCTAGAAAGACCTCTGGAAAATATAACTGTTAGTGCAGGAAGGATGACTGATTACTAGGAAAATCCAAAACAGGCCTCTCATATGAAAGCATCTGGGGTTAACACTTTTCATCATGATGAATGTGCTTTACAGACCCCAGCTTTGAAAGGACTCAAATCTTGGGGTAGGCATTATACTTATTCAAATATGATGATAATAAATACATATATTTGCAAATTCAGTGCTCAGATGAGACTCTGGGATCAGATGGCCTGTCATTAAAATAAAACTGCTTCTGGGGAAAATTACTGAATAACACACAGCAAACACAACCCAGTGGCACTTAAGAGGTTGTTATCCTGCTCCCAGGAAATTTAAAAAGCAAAAATTCCTGCTGCTTCCTTTCAGTGAGTGTAGAGCATTAACAGATTACACTGAACTTCTGTAGACAGCAATTTGGACTGAAATCCTAAATTTATGTGAAAAAAGTATGACATTTGCACAAATAATGTCAATGTAAAATTAACGTATGTATAATGATCTCCATCTTTCACACGCATGAAACTTAGTATGCTTGGCAAGGCTGAGAATACAGACATTGTATTCATTGTCTTATGCAAGCAGTAGTTTTCAGCCTTTTCTGACTTGTATCCCATCCCTTTACACTTTCTCCAGGGAAATAAATGGAGTTCTGCCCTACTGAGAGAGACAGTTTTTTCCTTTGTTACCTTAGCTGCAAATCCCAGAGAAGTCATATGTAGAGCCCGAGGGGTCAATTGACTGATCACATGCAAAAAGTCCCTGATACATGGAAACCAAAAGGTGGAACTGATTGTAAACAGAAATGAAAACATGCCACTCTAGACTAGGAAAATGCAAGCATCAAACTGCTTTGGTTGTAGAAACTAAATGGTTTATGATTCTCCTGGCATTAATGAGCAAGGGCCCTATTTCATGACCCATGAGAGCAATGTGACTATACTGAGTTTTAACTTGTTTGTTTATAGCACTTTTTGTCCAGCAAAGCAATGCAGGTTCAGTTCTTACCTGGCAGCCACAGACTGAATGATTTGACGACTGTTAATCATCATCAGCACAATAACTTGATTTCTGGGCACTGGACAGGTGAGTGCAGAACATCGGCTAGACAGAGCATCTCCAGGGTAATATTAGCTGAACAAAAGCAGCAAACCAAGGACTAGAACATGTCCCATGGAAGGGCAACACCTTCATCTGTTCTGCATGTTGATCCCCACACTTGCAGGTAGACATTGCTGTGCCCCATCCAAAGCCTTGCAAGGCCTGCATTTTTCTGGGGGCGTTTAGAGCATCTGCATGTCTGTAAAACAATTCTGAGTCAGGACTCATAGTGCAAACCAGATGGTGCTCCACCTGCCTCCTTGAGAGAGCCCAAGCTCTCCCAGCCTGTTTTCTAGCAAGGGGGCTCCCCCTCCATGTGACCTGTTTGGATGGGGAGGTGGCGGCTTCCATTTCTGCTGCATGTCAGCAAATCCCTTCCTTCCATGCTCTAATTGATCTGAATATGTGCCTCCTGTGATGATGAAAATGCTCCCAGTTCCTGGGGAAGAGGTGCTTCACTTGTTCCTCCTCTTGCAATCTTTGCATTTCACACCTTGCTGGAGGAGAGAGACAGAAGGTAGCTAGAAGGACTATAAAGACACAAACATAACAACAGTTTTGGCAAGGATGTCAGCCACAACTACAACTTATTTATTTCCCCCAAAACCAAAATGACTCCAGTCAGGAGCAAAGTCTTGCTTTTGCCAGAAAGACAGCCGCCTAACCTACATTGATCATATCTGCAGAACTCAAAGAGACGCTTTGGTGTAACTGTTAAACTATTAAACTCTCTGCCAAGAGCGGAAGACAGATGTGGTAGAAAAGCAATTCAGTACAGGAAATGCTAAGCACCAGAAAATGGGTAAATTATTCTGCAAGTAAAGGTTTAATCCTGCAAAGCACTGTTCTACCTGAGGGAAATTTTCAAAGAGCAGCACTATCTAAACTAGCCAAATACCATGTTAGGCATCTATTTTGTCCACTGGGCACCAATTTACTTTGGAAATCTTTCCCTTCCAAGCCATAAGGAATTGTCAGTGAAATTAGCAGGAATTGACAGCACTTTGCAATTTGCAGGAGAGGTTCAGCCTGTCCCAGGACATGCGATAAAACAGTCTTTCAAGTTAAGGTTAAGAAATGTGCATACTTGTGACAGGTCAGATGAGGGAAGAAATGCCTGTTAGAAGTGTGACTGATCTAAAAATTATTTATCTTTAAAAGCGTTATGTAGAAGCCAGCGACATTTAAAGATATTAGGACAAATGCATTAGGTATTTTATAAACATAGCTATAATCCACCTAATTTAAGAAAAGAGGTTGGAGGAATGTGGAGTTACTGGCCTAGTGTAAACATTTCCTATTTACAAATCACAAAGCAAAAAATGGAGACCACAAGCTAATTAAAATAGCTGGACAGCAATGATGGGAAACATAAGGTGCTATTTTTAGGGGATCATATGAGAGCCTAAGCATCCAGAAGTCTAGTCAACCCAGTGGTGTCACATAGCTGCTCTTAGAGTCCTTTGCACAGTATCACCCCTACACATACAAGGTGAGCTAGCAAGTACGATTTTCGTTCAGGTTCCCTCCACCTCCATCCAGATTTCATGCAATATTTTACATTTTACACAACACAATGGATGAATTTCCATGGAATTTTCCACAGAAGCACTGTCTCTGTCATGTGTCAGGTTCCTTTGCAACTGAGAGATGGGGTTTGGGCAGTGTTTGCAGGGCTCACCCCCCCCAGATGCTGGAGGATATCAATGGTTTACAAGAGGAAACTGTGTTATGCTGCAGTAGGGCTGGTACTGAAGAAGTAGCTGTGGTTCAAATGTGAGCTTATCTTTGGGTG
Organism: Todus mexicanus; assembly: GCA_013389965.1. Taxonomy (NCBI): domain Eukaryota; kingdom Metazoa; phylum Chordata; class Aves; order Coraciiformes; family Todidae; genus Todus; species Todus mexicanus. The sequence goes on along the minus strand of WEIS01003326.1, from coordinate 10,781 downwards.
GGGACGAGTGAAGAAAGAAAAGATTAAACATTAAAACGTGTTATAAGCTAATGAGCTTGCCTGAATTACATCAGTTTTCATTTTGCGGTTTACATAAGACACTTGTTGTGGGCCAAGAAGAGGAAACTAAAGCACCACAGAAGAAAATAAGAGAATGTTATTCCTTAGCAGTCACTGAAGCTTCAAAACATATCTGGATCATCTCAAAAACTCATAGCATGGCAGAATATATTCAGAAAATACTGGGGTGCAAAAAAGTTTCCCTACATGGTTTTGTGCTGGAGGGGAAGGCCAGCTTGGCTAAGGAGGGAGTTCTCAGCCCAGATGTGAGTTGGACAGGGAAGGAATTTAAATTTGTACTTCCTCCTTCTCAAACCCAACTCCCTTCCTAACTCAAAAACCTTTCTAGAAAAGGAGTGTTGGAAACCACAAAAGGTTTTGAAAAATATTTCAGTTTTGCATATCTTGGCAGAAAAAATGGGCACCACTAGTATGCAAGCCACAGCACAGACAATTCCCTAACCTGTTTCCAGTCCATTCGAGGATCAGAGCACACCAGTTAACTGCAAAAAGCAACACAGTTTTTTACCATTTTCCCATTCCAGTAATCCAAGGCATTATAATACCGTATTTCTAAAACGATATGACTAAGTCTAAAATTGGCATTCAGTAAAACAGGAAGCACTAGCTAGAGAACCAGAAGTTTATGTCTTGCCTTTCAGAAAAAGCCAATGTGTAATTGTTCAAGGTTTTGCTGAATACTGGGAATAGAAGATTAACAAGCTAACAGATGGTGATGTGGCAAGATTATCAGTGTTAGCGGCAGGAATTCACGCAAACACAGAAGTGCCAAGAACATGTAAAAACCTGGCCTGAAAGATAGCAAATGTGCTTCTTTGCAGAACAGTGCTAAATAATGACTGAGAAGAAAGGAGCCAAATGAGGAAGAGAAAGCAACTGCCGCAGAAAAGCAAGAAGGCAGAAATGTGGCATTCAGAAACAGAGCTCGGCTGTGCAGATTCACTGCAGCAATCAGTCCCAGCTACTCTGCCTGCACTACACCTGCGCTGGTCAACACAGTCCAGGACCTGGTTGCAAGGTCCTTGATACAATCTGCCTCAGAAATTGGGTGGACTGGAAAACTAGGAATAGATCTTCATAATTTTCTTGTAGCTGAACATGGAAAACAGGATCATTGAGATATGTAGATAGGAAGAGAGCATCAGAGAATCCCTTAAGAATCCCCCAGGTGTAAAAAGTATGTCACAATCCCTTAATGAGGACTAACCAGTTAACTCCCAGGTAATCAGAGATTACTCTTAGCAGCAAAGTGACTCCTGTGACTGAAATTCACTGCACCAAATGTACTACAGCGACTGGTATTAATAAACCGACAAATGCAAACAAAAGAATTCTTCCTTTATCTTATTCCATTCAGAAAGGGCATGTGGTTTGAATTATAATCATATAAATCCCTAACTTCTGGCACTTTTTAAAGGCTTGCAGAATGCAAAACTAAATAGAAAATTTATGCTGTCAAATATTTGAAGAAAAATATAACAGAAAGAAAGAGTTAAATAATGCCTTTTTAAAAAATGTCAACTATTTTTCTTCAAATTTTACAATGGCATTTTAGGCAAAAAGATAAACATAGACTAAATAATAACATTTTTACTGATTAAAATTTTAATCCTGCAAACAGATATGTGATTAATTATCTTCCTGCAGAGACCAGGGGCCCTTCTCTTAGGATCTAAACTAAACATGTTCTCAGAATAAAAGCTCTAAGCAAATCCATAACGTTGTTCGTCCAGATACTCCCAGTGATTTCAGCAGAAGTGTTTACACAAAACCTAGAGCACAGACTGAAGCATTTAAGCACTTCAAGCTAAAAGGGAATTTTTATTGAAATCCTTTTGTTAGTGACAGAAAGTATTGCTGTTTCAAAATACAGCAGTAATTTGCAAATCCAAGGTGTATTTGAAACCCATTAAGAAAAAGATTGTGTATGCAGGAAGGCCTGAACAAGGAGGCAAGGTTTAATGTCTCCACATTTTCAGCAGTGACCATGTCATCTGTGACTACAAATCTCATTGATTTAAATATTCCAACCCTTCTGAAGGACAATAGCCCCTCAGACATTTCAATGTGATGCACAGAAGCTGGATAGTTTAGAAATTGATTGGAAATTGGAATGGAATGGTAATTGCTATTTTGGAAGTTGACTGCAAGAGTAGCCTGTTGGATGCATCTGAGCCAGCTCAAATCAACAGAAACACTTCCAGAGACACGAGTCAGAGCTGCAATGTGTTCTACTTGCTTATTGCTTTAAAGATAGAGTTTGTGCTGTCCTCACAAGAAGGACGCTAATGAGACCTTGGACTAGACTTTTTCTAGCTTAGTTGAGCACAACAAGCTTTAAATACCTTAGCAGAAAAAAAATAAAATAAAAAAATTACCAATTCTGAAAGTCTACAGATTTTTAGGAAAACAATTGAAGAAACAAATGCAAAACTTGTGTTAGTAATGCACATCTCAAAAATATGAGGAAAGCAAGGAAGTAGTGATGTAAATAGAAATGCATAAAAATTAAACAACATTTAAACAACAGCATTTTTCTATTGCTCAACGTTGGATGTTTTGATGTATGGTTAATTCCAGTGTTCTGATTCACATTTGCCTTTGTACCTTTCACAGTTTTACCATTTATTTTGGCATCAATGTTAAACAACACAGTCATCAAATTCTCAGAGTTACCTTCAAAAATAATCTGCAGACTCACTGTTTCTATAGGATACTTCAGATATAATCACTCAGCCCTTATGTTTACTATTTGAGCTACATCAGTTTGTGAAGTTAATGAGATTTTAATAATAGTCATCAAGTATATTGGGGATTTCCATTGTGGCCAGTACCAGAGTAAGCAAGCACCTAATCTTGCACTCAGTGAAGATGATCTCTACATCCAGGACCATGCATATATACCTGGTCCTGTGGTTTATGACAAAACAAAAAAAATCACCACACCAAACCAAACAAACAAAACCAACAACAAACCAACAGCTATCAATTAGAATAAAATCACACTGGAAAACACTTAGAAAAACATATTAAATACTTCTATTTGAATGCTTTCCAGATCTCATGTTTAGTTAAACATCTACAACAAGCTGTTGTAAATGTGTTGTTAGATTCAGAGCAACTAAACTATGTGCTCAAGGTGACACTGGGAATCTATAGAAAAGTCAGGAAGTTAATTTAGCTCTCTCCTTTGCCAGCATTATGGATTACTACTCATCTTATGCCGAGTCCTAGATGGGAAAACCTTCAAGAGAAGATTTTTATTAGTACATTCTGCCTTCTGCAAATTGATATGGTATGATAATAATGCCTTTAGGCTTTTGACTACCTACTAGTAGTATTAAAAAAAGTTCCTATTCTCTTGAGTCTGTCTTATCTTTGGCTTCAATTGGATACATTCATCTGTCTTAAGATGTTGCCTAGAATTGCTATGCACTAACTGTTGGAATGTTCCATCCCAAAGGTGGCTTTTTGGGAAACTCTGAAGCTCTATAAATAGAATATATTATTGAGAGGGAGCAGAAATACAACAACTCACCCTCAGGGGACAGAGACACTCAGGAACACTTGTTTCAGCATTCAAATGCATGGATGGTTCACAATCAGTGATGTGAGGGAATGAAAAGCTCTAGTGTAAAATATCCTGTAGTAGCAAGAGGATGAAGTACAGTGGACAGAATCCATTACACCCAATACTGGCATTTTACAAGTTTAAAGTGACCATCTAAGCTCTCTTTCTCATCAGTGGAGGTTAGCAGACACCTCTGAAATGCCTGAATGTCTGAAATGCCTTTTTGTTCCCACAGGAAGAATCAATCAGTCTCAGGACATGGCCCTCCCTGCAGATGAGAGAGGAAGCCTTCCTGAGCGGCTTAGCCAAGTGCTGAGACAGCTGAAGAGAGGTGGCAGGACTCTGTCCCCAGAAAGGGCACTGAAACCCAGCAATGGTTGAGATCCCCAGAGTGACAAAATATAAATGGAATATCCATAAGAGATGTAAAGGGAGTGGGGATATTGGGAAAGTCAGAAAGAAATAAGAAAAGAATAAAGGGAAAACTAGGGAAAATGAAGCAACCAAAGTAATTGATTTTCTTTTGAACTTTGAGGGTCTGGTCCTGTTTCTGTTGACTCCTTGAGAATTTCCCAGCAGGAAATATGAGCAGATTGGGATTTTATAGGATCAGATCAAAAAGACTTAAATGAATTAAATATTATCTTCTAAGTCCCTTCATTTCAACCTTCCTAAGTAAACCACACTAAATTGTCACTGCCTGAGAAGCCCTATTAGCAGTCCCGCTGTCTTCTCAGTGCTGGGCAAGCTTCTTACCCCTGGGCTGCCTATGCCATAAGCTTCTGCTTTCAGATACAAGCGTCATTCTTGACCACTGCAATGCAACAGGATTTTAGAGCTAGGCTAAAAAGAGAAAGAGAGAAGGTGGACACTGAAACCACTGACAGATTTAAGCAAGGTAGGGTGGTATCTCTCACCAGCGACAACTTCACACAGTGAAGGATGTTTTATCTCACTTCAAAATCAATCAGGAAACAACAGTTCACCCAGAAAGATGAACTGAAGATACACATACGTACCCAGTCATCCTCATAGAGGAAATCCGCCTGTGCTGAGACTCTCCTTTCCCCGGGTCACTAGAAGGGCTGTTTGAAGTGGCAGGGCTGCAGCTGTGCATCCTGCATGAGCAAGGGATGCTGAGCAGTGCTGGCAGCGATACCTCCAGACAGACATCTAACCCGCCTGCCCTCACCCTACGGCCCAACGGTGCTGTGAGCGTTGCAGTGTGACAACATAGCTCCCCCTCCTACATAATCAGGTGCCTAAAGGCCCTTTTGAGCAGAGCCCACGCTGCTGACAGAAATGGCAAACAAACACTGCCTTTGCCTAAAAGGACAGGTGCTGTTTTCCAGTTAAATGAGCCTTTCAGTCTGTTTCCCTTCACTGTTCATTTGACAACCGCAGAGGAAGTGCATGTCCTCAGCTATTAGTATGCTGAGTACAAGGGCTGGAGAACAGAGGAGAGGGTGGCAGTGGTTTGGCCCCACTTCAGCAGCAATCTGCCTGGAAATAGTGAGGGGGATGAGTAGCTACAGTTCAACTCTTTATTCATCAAGTGAAAAATTAACCTTAACCATACCTTATTCTTCTCCAGATGTTGTTCAACAAAGACCTAGGACAATGCAACCTGCCTCTACCCAGCCACGGGTAAAGACAACATAAATTGACCTCTCTCTTGCTTGTGCCAAGAGTCCGCAAGCTCAGGTATCAGGTAAACTCTCATACAACAGTGTTGGAGGTAACGGTTTGACTAGCAAGGCCTGAAAAGAGGGTGGAAAATCAGTGGCCATGAGAAATGGCTACTAGCAATTAGGCTTCTGAGAAATACTGCTAGTTAGAAGATCTTTGACTAATACTGCTAAATACAAGAATCTCTGCCCACATAGAGATAGACATCTGCTGCCTAGTAAAAATGCCAGACAGGATGGAAACTATTTATGCAGCCTGTATCAGTCAGTCAGATTTTTTTTTATTTTTTTTTCTGTGGTGCACACAGTGGGACAGGCCACCAAATCCAGGTGGATGCAAGTGGCATGATTCAGCCTAACCTTCCTGGTAGTAGTTTGGCATTTCAGCCAAAGAGAAAGATTCAGGAAGGCCCTTTGTGCATCCATAAGCTTCAATCCTCTCCCCCATGCAAATCCTATTATTCGGTCTTGCAAGAATATCAGAAAAAATATCCTGCCTCTGACTGTGGTCAGGATTATTTTTCTGGTAGTATTCATTGTGTGGCCTGTAGTTGTCTGTCAGTTTTCTGATTTCCAGGCTGAAAAATCCTACTTATCTAATCTCTCTTCATGGAAGAAGATACTCCTCCAAGCTTCTCCACATTTCTACTCTCTGCATCTTCTCTAATCTACTCTTACGACCTTTTTGAGGCAACAGCAATCACCATAGACAATATTCAGAATGGATTTACATGGTGACACAAAATTATTCTTGATCCCTTTCCCGGTCCTCTGTTTGCCTTTCTAACTGCTGAGTGTGAAGCAGACATTTTGGAGGCATGAGTCTGGCCTTTCAGCACAGACGTCAAAAAAACTACAGCAATATGCAAACCATCTCGGAAAACCCTGCTCCTTTTAGCTCTCTGCCAAGACAGCCTCTCCAGGCTACCTCATGAGTGTGTGCTGCACCCTCAGCAAAGTCAAGGCCTCTGTAACTCCTGATGCCATGTGTGGAATATATCACTCAGTTTAGCTTGTCCATGATCTCCTTAACTACTCCAGTTTCCCATGCCTGATATTAATCCTAGCAACTAACACTAACAAAAAGCTGTTGCTTTTTCCAATCAATTTGGCATTCATTGCCAAAGCCCCAGAGATAAGGATCACTGAACTTATGCCCATTAATTAGCATTTTGTATAAACCATACCACTGATGCAGGATACATCCTACAAATGTATAAGCACAGGGATAAAGGGATGAGTCAAATGAGGAAAGTTATTTGCAAGTGCTTGCAATGTAGGCTGACACTGGTGTTTTCAGGGCTTTATGGTACCACAATCAGTACAAGATGCAGCACTCCATCCCCCTTTGATGACTTAGCTCATAAGTACAAGATCAAATTGATTTGGCATTTCTAGGTCCACATCTTAGTTTGCAGAATATTTGGTCTAGATTGCACTGAACTGAATTCAATTCCACCAAATGTCTTTCTCTTGGCTGCTGCTGAGTTTTGGGTTACACAGCTAAGACAGGTGACATTCAAGTCATTTAAGGGCTGAATTTCACTGGTGTGTGGTGCACTGTAGGGTGTTCTGCAGGGACCTCAACCTGGCACTGGAAGGTATTGAAGCACTGCAGCAGCAGTGCTGTTCAAGTGGAATCAGCTGTACTAAGCAGCTGTGTCCCAAGGGCTGCAGCAGCTTGGGTGGTGGTGTTCACAGGTGTCTGCACCACACAGACCAAATACTGTCAGCTAGACCCCCAAAGGGTCATGAGACCTAAGCCTACACATTGTGATAAGACACCTGGGAAAACCTTCCCCTAGAAATTCTGGCACACCTGTCACATTGTTAATCATTTTACCCCAAGAATGAGCTGTTTGCCTTTATGTCAGAAATGCCTTCCGTTTGTGGAGTTAATTCACAGTCCTAACAACTCTAGAAGGCAGGTTTTTGTGGTCAAATATATTGCCATATTAATAACTTCAGAATATTACATGAAGCACAAAAAGAAAAGAAGAGAATAAATTAACAGAAGAAGCGTGCATGGCACACTAGGGAATTTAAGTGCCATTTTATTACACACACCTTAGAGTTAAAGTTTTAATTTTATTTTTAAAGATAGCAATATATAATTTTCATCCTCCATATTCAAAAATACTTCAAGAGGATGATTTGTTCTTTGCTGTAGTCTACAGGACAAACAAAGCTGTAGTCAAGCTATAGTTGACCAAATCCCTGCAGTTTCACAGAGATAATATAATTGTTATTATGTTTGTATTCATTATTTCTCTAATAAGGGACTTTCCTCCAAGGATTCTTATGTATTTTAAATACAAATGAATGAGTCTTCCCTAATCCCTTGTGAGCTGTTATGTAGTCTTATTTTACAAATGGTTTACAAAGGAGAATGCTGAGGCAGAGAGGGGTTACTGGCCTTCTTTTCACAGGAACTGACTTTGAAACAGTTGCTAGTTAGTGGTTTGGCTCAGGTCAGAGCTTTAGCTCTAAGTCAGAGGCAGCTCCAGGAATCATTCCCAGCCCCCTTCTTGGGAAATGTGTCCTTGTCCAGATGTATGGTTGCATGCATTCATACAGAACAAGTACAGTAAGCGCTGTCACTTGCGGGTTTCACTGGCTTTGCTGAGCCGGCACTGAGGAGCTTTTAAAAGTGGAAAGGCATTCAGGGGCATCTTTTTCTTTTACAAGCTGCAGACATTTGCCTCTTAGCGAAGGTCACCAACCAGGCATAGAGATCTTGGTGGATATCACTGCAGCACAGTTTCCAAATGGCTCCTCTATCCAGCAGCTCTCCCCGCCACCTTATATTGCAGACCAGCAGAGCTATATTTGGAGACAGATACAGGGGTTATGTTCCCAAGGGCCTCTGATGGAGTAAGTTCAGAGTGTGTTGTCATGATGGACGTGCACACATGTGCCCTAGCAGAACAGAGGTCAGCCATCATTCATGAATATGTGGAGACCATTTACAGTCCAGTTACAGCATATGCTAGTAACTTACGGTTCCCCACCCACTCTGCTTTCTCCCCAATAAGCTGCTACATTTTTAATGCCTCCATTAGCTCTTGGAACAACTGACAGCTTCAAGTCTTTCCCTACAATGAGTTCCGATGTGGAAATGGCACACAGCTTTCAATAACAAGTCAAATGGCTAAAGATTTTGAGACAAGATTTCAATTCCAGAAGAGAAAGGCTGCCTAGTCAACCCTACACCTTTAATATTATTATTAATTATTCATAAACAACTATAAATGCATCTAGCTCCTGCAGTGCCATTCATCTTTGGAAATGCACTTGCTGAAATCGCAGGTAGGTGTCTGGGGTTTCTCTTTCAGTGCATCTGCACTTACAGCAAGGTTGCCGGCCCTAATGAAAATTAAGAGAGTCAGTGTTTAATTCAGACACATCAGCTTATCCCTAAGACATATCAATTTTTAAGTTTCTTTTAGCACAAGAAATGATTCTTTCATTAAAAGAGAGGACAGTGGAGTTAAATGGTTTCTACATAAGGCAGTCAGACCTAAGTTCCCCAAACCCCATGTACATTCATGTTCACAGTTGCATAAGAAAAACCTGAAGCTGGTTGATGTTGCAAAAGTTCAAGGTGTCAAGCAAATAAAAATAACATGAAGCATCTGCTCTCCTGAAATCTTGTATTAAGAGATGCTGTGAACCCCACCAGCAATGAAATGTTTGCTCTGGTATGAGATAAAATTCTGTTTCTCTAAGTGCCATGTGATTTAGTCTGGGAGCAGAAAATCACACAAGGCTCTTAATTGAAACATCAATGACAGTTACAATTTTGCTGTCAGAAGTTGGCTCAGCTTTAGTGGAAGTGCCCAGCTATGGAGAGACACAAGCCTGTCCCCTCTTAGGTGGCTCATCTCTGCAGAGCTACCAGGAATAGAAAGAGGTAAAATCATACTTCTGTCACTGAAGGAAGTTGTGCACACAGTTTGAACACCAATTTAAATCAATTTAGAAAACAATTCTGCTAAAGCAGATCCATCCCTTGGTATTGTTACTTTGATTTTAGCTTGACAGCTCTATTTTGGCTAAGGGACTGACTAAAGGAAGAGCAAAGCAGGTCACAGAAGCTGCAATTATACATGCTATGCCAGTTGCTGCCGAGCCAGTCAGGAGGCTAGTGCCCAGCAGTTTTCTGACGTAACCTTACTGTCTCATCTTCCCACTCCAGATGTTATTGGTCCCTTTGGATTCCCCAAGCCTGACTCTGCAGAAATAGCACAGACTGAAAGTCCTCCCAGTAAAAACTTAACCAAACTTCATCTTTCTTACAGAACTGGATTAGGGAGAAATCACACATAACTAAGCTGGCAGATCAGAGAGGACAATAAGCCTCTGGGTAAGTAATTAGTGAGTTCACGTGAGGCTTATCTCCACTTCTTGCAGATAAGCAAGGAGGTATCATTCTTCCTTTTCCTGTTGCCTTCTCTCCCCCTTCTATTCTCACAATTTTTGAAGAGATAAATTCTCTTGCATTTTCCCCACTTGAGAGCAAACAAGTTAGTTAGCTACAACTTCCCAGTAGGAGCACTTTAGACAAACACATTTCAACTTGTTGAAAATGTGCTTTTGGAGGTTACCATTCACAGTTATACCCCAGTGCAACAAATGAGTGACAAACTCTCATAAGCACAAATGAAACCAATTCACTGATTTAAGACTTCAAGAAACCTCTGCTGCAGAGAAATGTTCTGGCAAAAAACTCCACACATTGAAGTCTATGTTCTGTGAAATCATAAAAGTTAAGAAAATGGGTTGTGAATCCCATCAGTTACGATACCCAACCACTAAAGGGCTCTATTCAGTCAGCTAGATAGACAGAACAAAATTGAGACATATAAACGCAGCTAGATGTAGGCGGAAAGTTTTATTTTTACAATCCTATGTATCTGGAGAGAGCTCTAGGACCACTGAGTGAAGCCCTCACCCTCAGTACCTAATCTATCTCCTGGATGATTCTCCCAAAGCCAATAGCAGTCAGAAGAGACTTTGATGATGGAACTTCTTTCCTGTGCTTACTGAGTTGCTTTGTTTTTAAAATAAGTTTATGGTATCAAACACTTTGCTTAGGTATAGCAGTGTGTGTTTAGCTCACACCTGGCTTGATGACTTCATAAGGGAAAACGCTCTGTGAGGACAGTCTCTTTGAGAAAGGCTGAGCTGGGGGATCATGCATGGGGAAAGACTCTACAGAAGGCTCTCAGAGTAGGGCCTCCAGCTAAGGCATTTCCAGCTCTCCACTGCCTGGGCCATGGAGCTGCTGCTCTGCAATCACATCACTCATTGCTCTCTTGAACTCTGCAGGCAGTGCCAAAGCAAGCAATCAGACCTCATCCCTTTATCTTCATGCTCACACTCCAAAGTCCTATTTTCAAAAACAGTGTAAGCACTTAGGAGAGTAAGTCCCAAAGAAA
>WEIS01003310.1:205-14834 GCA_013389965.1 Todus mexicanus | reverse complement strand
CCCATCTTCATAATACCCAGTTAACTCATCAGCTGCTGTATATTGTAGAGATTACCCTGCCATATTTTCTGTGACATGTTTCACTATGATTTTTGCTAATTAAATGAGATATTATTAGTGCAGCCATTTATTCAAGAAAACCTTTTACATGTGCTATGATTTACTGCATTGCACTGACTGCTCATTGTACTGTGAGAGTGATTCAAGTGCTTACTACAAGTACTGAAGGGCCTGATCCAGGACAGTGCTCAGCCTTTCAATAGTTCTTTGTGCCTCTTGACTTCTCACTGAGGTGCTTAGTCCTTTATAGGATTGGATCCTTAAGCTATAATTATTAATAGCAGCAATACTCCTGAGGGAATGCCTGATGACATACCTCCTGAAACAGTACATGGTAGCAGAAGACACTTCTTGCCATCTTTACATACTGTCTAAGAGATGACAGACTGGATGGTGGGAGTAAGATCTCTTCATTAAGGGTATGTTAGTATGAAACACTTCTACCTATTATATTTTCCTGAGTAAATATATAGGGTCTTTCTGATGGGACCTCAAAATGGTTATTTTCATTTTTACCAACATTTTTTGAGTACAGTCATAGCTATTTTAGGTAAGTTTATTGAATATATTCAGGTGAGTTGTTCTGGATGGTCTTTTCACATGTTCAGCTCACTTCTGGGATGAGAAAGTGATCTCTGGCTGTTGATGTTAGAGTTGAATTTTGCCACCTTTTGGTGGGGGTGGTCATGGCGGGAATTCAGGATGCCTTTTGGCAGGGGGCATACATGTTATAGCATTATTATTATTATTGAGGTTGACAGCAAAAAATCTGTTAGATTATACCTGGATGTTCTGTCTTCTTGATTATTTGTCCCAGTTAGAAGATGAAGTCTTAAAAATAGGTGAAAAAGCTCTGTAATGACAAAATACTCTGTTCAGCAACAAACCAAAGAAAAAGCCAGGGTATTTACAGCATTTCAGCTTGTATTTTTTCCCTCTGATCTTTATCTGGCACTTGACTATTAAAATTAAAAAGGAGAGTCTAGAATTTTATAACTATTTAACACTTGGTTAAACACTGTTTAAGTATTTGTCACCAGGCAAATGTTTCCCTATTAAGTGAAATTTATGCTAAAATGGTCCTGATTAAGTAGTAGTCATTGCCATTTACAGTTGGTAGACTAAACAGTTTCCCTGGAAGTTATCTCAATTAAGTGGCTGTCCAAATGAAACGTCTCACACTTAAATGATGTTTGCCACACTATTGTATTTTATTCTTCTGAATGATGAGATTTAAAATATAACTCAGTTATTAAACAGTAAGACCTGCTTCACATGTATAGCTTTCATTCTTAGAAAAGACATGAACAAATTATGTATACCACCTGGTTTAAAATAAAATTCAGGGTTTAGCATTAATCAGTAACATCTGAATATGCATGATTATTGGCAGAGTAAGTTTGTAAAATTGGCTTTGCTGTACTGGGATGAGAGACACAGAGGTGACAGTGCACATAAAGTAAGGAGTGAGCAGTTTCATGTAAATAAGCTTTCTGTGTCCAACCTAGAATCTGCAACCATGGAAAAATTGGATTCTGCNACCTAGAATCTGCAACCATGGAAAAATTGGATTCTGCAAACCAGTTAGTTCTTGCTGAATCAGTGGGCAGAGCTTCAGAGATCCATATCCTCTCTGCAGTGCCTCTTCCTCTGGACAGAATCCTAACACAATTTTACAAGAATTCATTGCAACTCAAAATTCTCACACCTTTACTGTAACTTTACTAGCTTTTAAAGCACTTGCAAGATTGCTAAAAAACATGCTATGAGAGTTACTAGAACTTTGATAGATATAATAAGCAATTATTATGGGACTGACATTCTAAATGGGAAAAAAGACCTCTGTCCCTTTTAAAGGAATGTAGAATACTTACCTTACAGGAGTATGACTGTGCTTCACAGTCTAATATGTGAATTTGACCTAAGCTTTTGATTCTCTCGGCAGCTACTAATGGCAGTTCAGATCAACTGGTATTAAATCACAAGTATAAAAAAGCATGGGGAAAATAGCCACCAATTGAATTTCTTAACTAGTTACTCCTGATTGACCTCACATTCTCCAGCTTGAACTGCTGTTTCTCAGGTATGCAAATCGCTCCTTGATTGTATACTTATGGGTAGGCTACTTCCTAAATCCTTAGGGGAGTAAAAATCCTTTTTCACAAACGTTCAAGCTAATCAAACACTACCTTCTCCCATGTCTTATTTCTTGTTACTCTGACACAGCAAGAGAAGTTCAAGGCAACAATAATTGCCCTTATAATGCTTTTGGAACAATTCAATGCATGTAGGTCAGGCAATGAGAAGTGGACGGTTTCAGAAATGAAAAATCATACTTAATCGCTTTATAAAAAAGGATTGAAAATTACTTTGTTAAAATCAAGTCATACTGTGCTGCTAGAAGATGTTTTCTTTTGGTGACATTACTTTATTTGATAATCCTGTGGTTCAGTCAATAAAAACTTGAGAAATATGCTCAGTATACATTATGAGTGGAGGCAGCAAAATACCCCCCAAATATTATAGAATGAGATCACCCTCTCCCCAGTCACTGCTTTTTCCATGTTGAACAAACTGTAAATCAGAAAAATGTCTCTGTTTACTTTGCATGAGCGCTGATGCCTCTGTTTCAAAAACTGAGGGCCCTCCCCTACACAGATCTTTGGAAAATAAACATGGTGTCATGTACAAGTAACCAAGTGGATTTTTAAAAGGCCCAAATAAATAAAATTCCCAATAATTCTGATGGTAGGAAAATCTGAATGCTAGAGTGAGGATTCAATGCATTCTTTCTATTAAAAGCAAAATATTCTGCTGCAGAGTTAGCATGCATCCATACAGTCCTTGTCCCTTGTTCCTAGTAATTGTAGAGATGATTGGGGCAGAATCAAGAATGCAAAATCCAGTTTGCTCTCATTTAAGGCTCAGCACACCCAATATTTACCTTTACAGTTCTTAAGTATTGTAGAGCAACCCTACATCATATAATACACACGGCTCGCTTGTAGTAACTCAGTTATAAAAATACAGGAAAACATAGAATACAAGAAGTACACTGCTCCTTGTCAGATCTATGCTTACACAACGTTTTATCTATATGCATTGAGAATCATATCCACCATCCAGTGAAGCTTTTATTTAAGTCAGATGGTACAATTTGAATTTTTGTGTGATTTATATTGATATCAGGTAAAGAGACTTTCTCATACTACCTCTCTATTATGGATAGCTTTTTGTAGTTGTATTGTTACTTCAGTTTGTGTTTGGTTTTTTTCCTTTCTGAATGAAAATGAAAGAACTGTTCTGAACCTTTACTAAAACCAAAATACTCCCCTACCTTGCCAAATCAGAGCAGATCGTTTATATATTGCATTTCACCCCGATGCTTACGAGTGTAAAAGAAATGACCAAATATTTCAGGCCTTATTAGAGCTTTTTCTGGTAATGCTACACTTCTTCTCTGACTAGCTTTGTAGCATTTGTGCACATGTTTAACATTATGTCCAGTTTATACAGCATGTTAATGAATGATATTGCATTAGGCCTAGGAACTCCATACTCCTGTGGTTAGGAAACTAAGGCTTCGCTCCAGCCATGGCTCTTGTACCTATGCATAAAACATATTAATTACACTGATTAGGCTTTTTAACTCCAGCATAACCAAATGGCAAGCAGAAGTTGCACGAGCACCTGCACATTGAGGCACCTTGTTATTAAGAAGTGTTGTCTGTCAACAATTTATCAGTTGTAGCAATTTAGCTTACGCTCACTTGAGCAGAATTAAGAGTATTTACTTTCCTCATAAGAGGGCGGTCAGATATGTACCAATTTCGTTTTAACTGTGGAGAGCAGGGAGCTGGGAGCAGAGCGGGGAAGGGATCCAGGAAGGCCTAATCAATCACTGACAGATTACGGCTAAAGCCACTTCCATACCCATTAAAGCAGGACAAATGCAGAATTGCAACTGAACAACTTCTAGTTTTAAGCCAACAGTGGGACTTCCTAGTTATTTATCAAAGTCATTGCTGGTAAGCAGCATGCCTCACTGCTCGATTGTACTTCACAGCAGACAGAGCTGACTGAAGCTTCAGCCATGAAAGAAGTGTTTATGCCCTCAGCTGTGGTGCTGTCAGCCCTCTGGAATTTACTGTAAATCACACAGCTTTTATTGCAAGATTTAGTAGCTGATCCTCTGTGGGCTCTATTCACTGCAAGCTTGTTACTATTTGGATGTTAGCCTCAGTCCATAAAGGGACTTGCTACACATCATCAAACAGCAGCGGAAAACCAAAGGTTTCATTTTTCAATTTTCTAAACCCTAAACTCCTCAACAGTCATTGAATTTCATTGCAGAAAGTGGAAGTCTACTTTATTATGGTACTCAATTTCCCCAATGGAGTTATACACTTATAACATTACTTTTATTTCCAATGACAGGATCCGGCCATCTGTCCTGGCTGTAATTTCATAACACACTCACTAGTTTTTATTTTAAGGGAATTTCTAGATATTACATTGAGCTTGTGACAAAATTGTAATGTAGATATAAAGGCCACAATAATGATAACTACATTCAGTGCTGCCTAACATCTTAACAAAGTAATTTTTTTTCTGTTCCAAGTATAGAGGCATCTGGATAAGCTTCTAACATAATTGAACTGACAGAAAAAAAAAAAAAAGTTTTGAAAAGCTAGAAAATACAAAAGGATAAGGGCTTTCAAGAGTGAGCCTCAGCCAGGACAGCATTATTCCAACAGGCAGTATGCATTTTATCAAAAATGATACCATGCATCAGTTTTATCAGTCATTCCTAGCAAGATCAAATGAGGGAATAAAGGGGAATGCTGAAATGTTTCTTTGTAATCAGCATCGTTATTCCCTGCGAGGCAGAGGGACCTGACAAGGCATTTAATTGTGTTTGTCACGCAGTCTGCAGGGGACGCCAGGCCTGCACCATCCACCCTGCACTGGGAAGGCACAGCCTAAGCCTCTTCCAGGGCCTCACTATCACCTCGTGAGAGAAGAGCCCAAGCACCAGGGCTGAAAAGGCTGCACCATCCTCCCTAGTTTTGCCCTTCACATCGCTAATACAGGGCTGCTGCCTTTCAGTCACCAGGTGGCATCCTACTCTCCCAGGGCAGTTTCCTCCTGAGGAACCTGCAGAGGTCTTTCTGTTCTGCTGCCTTCTCCTGGACGCCTGGGCAAAGCCAGGGGGTGGTGACGGGGTGAAGGCAGTGCCTGTGCTGTTGTTTCTCTCTTGGCTGCATGGAATAATTCATAGATCAGCTTCTCAAATGAATGCTTCAGTGAGGTCTAGCTTGCCTAAATTCAAAGCAAGATTTGTTACTGGCTTCAGCTGAACAATGTTTCTTGCACTCCATTCACTTTAAAAATTGCACTGTTTGTGCTTAATTTCAGTGAAGTTATGTGGAGTTATTAGTTTAACCATCAATTAAGCATGCTCTGGTTTCTATGTCAAGAAAAATAGCATGATGTCCCTGCTGAGAGGATTGCAGTAAGAGATTTACATCTACCCCTGGTTTTTTCAAACCTCTCTCAGAATGTACCTGGATTCACTTTCAGACTTAGGACCGCTATTGCGATAAAGCAAATAAGTAGCAAAGGCATATACTAAAAAGACCATTCCAATTTTTTCCAAGCTTTGTAGAAATTTTTGCTTTATTATTTGGATTTCACACAGTGAAAAATGTTAATATACATTTTTAGTCTTAATCCCAGTGAATGAGACAAAATGAAGTATTTATTTCTGTTTGATGTATTATGTATTGGATGCTTTAAGTTTTATAAGCAAAGATCAGGCCTCAGTGTCATTATCAGAAACCTAACAAAGGCCACACAAAGACCTGAGTGGCTCCATATACTATGTGTATGCTGTCTTGTGCATACAGTTAGAGATTATGGTTTAGTCTTAAAGCAGGAATTAATTTGCTAAAATACCAATTGGTTTGTATTTCAAGGCCATGATCTCTGCTTCTTCTGCACGATCATGACTAGCGAAGAACTTACTTGGTTTCTCTTTCCTCTGGGAAGTATCATGTTTTTTTCCTCAGCATTTCTAGCCTCCTCTCCTGTTACTAGACCTCCCCCTGTTTTTTTGTTGTTGTTTGGGTTTTTTTTTTTTACCTCAGAAAATGTTTCTGATTGCTGACCTCTTGCAGTTAACCCAGTAATATTTACTACCAAATTCATTGAAGTGCTGTGATGATGCATTTTAGAAAGAATTTCAACCAAAGCTGCTGGCAGAAGCAAGCCTGCTACGGCAGTCCCCAGCAGAAAATAGGTGCACGTCCTACATGATAGCACGTAGCTGCGATGTTAAGGCAACATAAGGAATGTTCTCAGTAAGTACAAGGGATGCAGGATATTTATACTGCTGGCTGACTACCTCTTGGAGACTCCATGTAGTGCTGGAGCAAGCTGAAGAGCTCTTTTGATTAGAACTGTGAGTGGGGTAAGGCCTAAACCTCTCCATAATAGTGACACCTCTATCTGAAACAGCAAATCCTTTTCAGGTTACTCTGAAGGTATAAAATAATCTTTGCTAAAGTTATTCTGTGTGTTTACTCTAAATTCTTGCCCAATCAGAAATGTGATCTCTCTTATACATTGCACAAGCATCAACCTGATTCACTTTCAACAAATTTAGAGCCTGAAGCTGACCTGCTTCAAGGAATAAGGGCTCATTAATCTGCACAAAAGATGCATATGGGGAACAGCTGCATTGTCAAGAACTTTTCTGGGTTTGAAAAGAATTATATTTCCTTCAAGAATGTGAAGAGAGGTTTTTTAGTATTAATGTTACTGTTAGGTTTTTCTTACGCTGAGCCATCTTTTCCCTCCTCATAATCCCTTCTCTCTTTTTTTGCAAATTTTGGTCCCTCTTTTACCTCTCCTGTGTTCGTGAATCTGTTTTACAGTTTTGATAACTGTTTTCCCTTTGCTACTATTTCTAGATACTACAGAGGATACTCCATAGGCCTGGGACCTCCTCTGCAGAAAGGTGGAAAGATTGGTCAGGCTGGAGAAAATGTTGAGTACGTTGTGGGAAAACTCTTAATAACCGATTTGTCCAGTCTTTACTGAGCATTTAAGGCCACATTACCTTTTCTGTAAAGATAGTTTTTAAGGACGCAGGAACTGTATATCAATATGGCAAATTATAAATAGTTTCCACTGGATGGATATGGGTATTTGGTGCTTGCCTTACTTTGGTGGGTGAGGCATAGATCAGAGGGCTGCGGTGACTACAGGACATTCCCGTGCACAGGGGCTGGTGTTGTAAAGGTGGTCACTAAGAGCCCTGGCAAATCCTGAAGCACTCGAGCCAAGAAGAATAAACAACATGAATTAGGCCAACAGAAGGAGACCTTGTCCTCTCAGTAGCACTATCCTAATTCGTATTTCTTTCAACTAGCATAATGACTCTGATTTCGGAGAAAATGCTATTGATTTACAGAGAAGTGAGAACACAATCAAATTTGTATATGGACTATGTGTACTATGACTTGGATATTTTTCACATCCCACTAATCTTACCTCAGAGCTTCTTTCCTCATGACCTCCATCTTATGACCATCAATTCTTTCCTCTTAAATCTACCTAGACTAGTTCTCTTTACAATAATAATTACCTAATAGGTTTCTAAAAGAAAGGGCTTAGTAGTTTGTTCCAAAATTGTCAAAGACACTAAGTAAATGAAAATTATCATATCCTAAATTATCAGAGTCCACAATAGAAGAATAATTTACTAATGTTGAAAGAATAGCCAATTTACTTTGACAACTTATTCCGAGCAATTTGGGTGTATGGGGAGCAAGAATGGATATCTAGTAATTACTGTGTATGGAATTTAGAAAATAATATTCTCATCTTTCTTTTTTCTTTTTTTTTTTTTTTTTTTTTTTTTAAAAAAAAAAAATACCCACGATNTTTGTTTCTTTGAAAAAAAAAAAAATCACCGTCATTTTAAATTGAGTTTATTCTTGGCCATCCCAATTTACCAGCGCCCAAACTCACATTTCCATACATTAGACAGACAGCCTTAACTCTTCTTAGTGTTTAGGAATTGTATGTGGGAGATCCCTTGGGATTTACTCATGCTGTAAAGCACATTGTGATCACATTTTGTGAGTTCTCTGTTCACTAAAGCCCCTCCAGCCTGTTTGCTGCTTTTCTGTGCCTTGGTCCTAAGGGATGTAAACTCAAATAAAGGGTAGTCTTGAAATATAAAGGTATTTTTAGCTTAGAGGAGAAATAAAACTGTATATGTAAGGGCCAAATTCACTGTTGTTGTAAGTGGATCCACAGTCATTTACTTCAGTGGATTTGTGGCTGCATTTGCAAGTGTATCAGTGTAACTCTAGGTGTGTAAAATAAATAATGGAAAGTATTTTAGAATAATGCTTGTATGAGAGCTATACAGGGGTGCTTTAACTTGCACTCTCTCCCTTCCATGGGGGTTTTATACAATTCCCATAACTATGGATTTTTTCAGTGCAACAAATGTTCTGCTTCCCAGGAGATTTACCTTTCCTAAGTACATATAGCAATAAATACTTCAACCAGTGAAGTTTCAGAAGAAGTATTCTAAACATCACCTTATTTAACCCTTAAAACACCAAGTATATACCGATTCAGGTCATTTTTCCAAGTAAAACTGGGCAAATATGCTAATATAAAAAAATCAGGATATTGGCCTTAGAAGTGGGTACAATGCTTGATTGTAATTGAAAAAGCTTAATGTACATAATTAAGTACAGAATAAAGAACGAATATGTAACCATGTAGATAAGAGTACAAATAATGTAGAGAAGGTACCATTTTATACAGCAGACTTGAACTAAACAAGGATAAAGCAAAGCAAGAATCTCCTTTTCTTTTTTTTTTTTCTTTTTTTTTTAATCCTTCTTATTCCTATAACAGGAAAAAGAGTTACTCTTCTAGTCAGGAATATCTCCACTGATTTCAATGTAATCACTTTTGATTCTGATTTGGTCTTAGATTTCCAGTTTATTGGCTTCAGGGCAATAATCATTAGTCTTATTACCATTAAAGATGACATTTTTCAGAAATTTGAAGTGGTTGACATCCTTTTTGTCTGCTGTATGTTGTTACATTTTGATTCTTCTGGAAGAAGATGGCTGCACAGCAGCAAGGAAGCCACCACCTTGGTCCTGTCCTGGCTGCTGCAGGGGGCAGGAGATTTCCTGGTGGGGGAGCAGATGCAACTCCCTAGAGGACAGATGCATCTTCCTGGGGAAAGGGACTTTCGTAATGAGAGGATAAGCTGGGAGGCAAACCCAGCAAGCAGGATTTGCTCAACAGGGGAGAATGCTGAGAAAGGCAGGGAGCGAAGATCCGTGAAGTCCTCAGAGCCTGACAAAAAGGGGACTCTGTAGAGTTTGTGGCTAAAAAGTACCTGAGCTGAGCCTAAGGCTGGAGAAGAAGGAGGTTCTTCTCCCCCTCTGCTCTGCCCGAGTGAGATCTCACGTAGGGTATTGCATCCAGTTCTGGGCTCTCCAGTTCAAGAGGGACAGTGATCTACTTGAGAGAGTCCAATGGAGAGCTATGAGGATGATTGAGGGACTGGAGCACGTGCCTTATAAGGAAAGACTGAGAGAGTTGGGGCTTTTTAGTCTGGAGAGAAGACTGAAAGGGGATCTAATAAATGTATATAAATACATGAGGGCTGGGTGTCAAGGAGGAAGGGACAGCCTCTTCCCACTTGTGCAAGCTACACTATAGACAGTTCCACCTCAACATGAGGAAGAACTTCTTTACTGTAAGGGTCACAGAGCACTGGAACAGGCTTCCCAGAGAGGTTGTGGAGTCTCCCTCTGTGGACACTTTCAAGACCCATCTGGAAGCATTCTTGTGTGACCTGTGCTACATTATGTGGTCCTGCTCTGGCAGGGGGATTGGACTCGAAGATCTCCAGAGGTCCTTTCCAATCCCTAACATTCTGTGATTCTGTATGTCACCAGGCTATAGCATACACAAGGATACTCCTTCTGTGGGGAGGTGATGGCTTTTAGTCCTTCTTAGTCAATAGGGTTGACTCCTGGCCTTCTCATACCCTAGGCTGAGGAACCTGTCCCTTCCAGGGCTCTCATCACCCTCCTTGTGCTTTTTAGGGTGCTGAATTCATTAACAAGTTGTAGCAAATCAACCTCAAAACTTGAAATGATTGAAGGGCGCATGACAGACGATAGGAGAGATGTTCACTGTGTTGTGAGTGCACAGTTGATAAAACTATTCAGGTATGAGTAAACTACTTCCTAGTTATCAAGCGCTTCTGAAATTACTTTTTTGACCTTCATTTCTAAATTGGAAGAATTTTTGATCCATCTTATAAAACCATTTTGTATTGACCCTTCGTTTGGCTGTTAAATATTCTCTGTGACTATAAGCCACCTCTAAATCTGTTAGTACAGCACAATAGGTTACTTAATTCATGTAATGAGTTTTCCTTTCTATTTTTCTTAAAATGTGAGAATGAATCTGTTTCCAGATACCTGTGTATACAGATGCTAGCCCAATAAACATCATTTAATCATTCAGTCAACTATTAGCAGACGTCTTCACATTTACACTCATTTTAATTGGGTTTACATTTGCTTAAATTAGAATGTGGCCAAAAGCACCTATGTGTATACCATAAATAAAAGGAGACACAAAGATTAAATCAAACAAACACCTGAGAACATGCGCGTACTTAGCTGAACAGAGCTTCCTCAGATTTGACTAGATTTTGACTCTCTGTGTAAGTGCAAGAGTGTATTCCAATGGTTGCCATGAGGCCAGTTTGCCTGTGTTGCACCACTGGTGAATGGCACTTGCTTTAGCATTTAGTATCAGTAGAATTGGCAAGCTATTTGCAATCAATGCTAAGGAATCTGACACAGCTTCTAATTAAGCAGTCTACTAATTGCAGTATAGGAAAAAAAAAAAAAAAAGATTTTTAGATTTATTCTTGTAATGATACTCTCCATATTTCCCCATCATGTTATTTTATCCTCTCCAATATAATAATTACTGGTGACTACGTAAAGACTTCTGCTCAAATTAAAGTCAGTGGGAATATACCATCAAGGACACAAGTGAAAAAGTCCATATGATATCAACGGATGAAATACAGACAGTGCATACATCCTCAGTGCTTAAAATGCCTTGTAAATAAATATTCCTCTTTTTTTGTTTGTTTTCTCACAAGAAACAGAACAGTAGTACTTTTTCCAGAAACTTGGTTTTGAATGTTATTTTCAATCCATGCATTTCTGTATCCTTTAACAGCTGCTGCCGTGTCTTGAGTCCTACCAAATACAATTATGTCTCTCTTATCTCTCCCCCTTGGTCAGTCTCAGATTATTACTTCTCTGGGTGTGGAATCCCTTAATCCACCAGCTCTCAGTTCGAGCCCTATGTTGTGGTCTCTTGAATGCCAACCAGTGACTACTCTTGCAGGTCCAGGCATGGGCCCTCCTTTATCTTTTGAAACCTGGAACAGTAGCTCTCATTAAAATGACCCCCAAGCAACTTTTCAGCATACCAAAGAAAAAAGCAGGGGGTCTACACCCACATCCACATACCAAAGTTTCTCTGTTTATCCACAATTCAGTCAGCACTACCTTGTTCTTCACATCTGAGCCAGGAGGAACAACTTGTTTTGCTTTACAGGGTGTTCTGACTGCTTCTGAATTTTCCAGGCTGCCAGCTTTTTCTTACTCTGGACAGCCCTTTTTACTTCACCCTAAAACCCTTTCCTGAAACAGAGCAGTGTTTTCTGATCTTTTCCTTCTCAGGCTTAAACACAAGGAATCCCTCTTTCTAGCTATAAACCCCATGCCAGTGTTTTGAGGTATGTTCCTTATCTGGGGCATTCTTTCATCTTTCCTGCCCAGTTCTTGAACCAAAGCTTTTGCAGCTTCCTTTCATTGAACTCAGTTCATTCAGGTTAAGCAACAATAGAAAACTGAACAGGAAAAAGCCACATTTAATATTCATAGGAGGATACAAATATATTTTTCCAGGTTGTCACCCATTTCCTTCAAAAGTGCCAACTTGCAAGCTGTTGATGCAATAGGCATGTTTATTTGCCCTATACTCTCTTTCAGATATGTTGCCATACATCATGCATTAAAACAGCGATAATCCAGATATACTTATTCTCTGTTTTGATTACATGAGGCCTCAGGTACTGCAGGAGAGCTGTACATATTTCTCTGAGATGTACACTTTAAAGATGTGGACACAGTGATTTGTATATGAAGAGCAAGACTCTGGGAGCAGACTTCTTTCAGGACTGTCAATTGAATAGCTGGTTCTTGCTGAGATATCATGAGATTGTATAAAACTCACTGAAGAAAAGTGAATTGTATTAAGTCTTAAGGATAACACAAAGCTAAGTAGTAGAAATGTGTACAAACAAGTTAGGAGTGCTAAGAAACTCCTAGCTTGATTGTGCATTGATGCTGACACCATTGCATAAGACTTGTGTCTTTGTGTTTGTGTATATTGCTGATGCCAATCTTCTCTCCCTTTTGTATTAACTGTTGAATGTCACCAGTTTCAAACACATTTGGCTGCCTTCTCTGCCTTGTCCACGCTTTTCATAGTGTTTGGTTGGTGCCCATGAAGCAGCTGTACATTGAAGGTTAAGAAATCCTTACGTGTGGCTCAGTTCACACACTCCCACTGTTGAACCATGCTGTGTGAGACACTGTGGCATGGCCACAGCATTGCTGTACTCTCTCTCTTGGAAAGTTGAGTACCCTCTTTCATTCCAGAGCAAGCTGGGGTGATTTCTACTGTTACAGATGATACTATTCTAACTGCTGCTGAGGCCAACTAAGGTTTGGCCTTGGGAATTTCAAAGTCAGGCCTGGGTTTTGCGCGAGTGGGCACAGCAAACTTTGTGAATGTATCTTGACCTAGGGAAGACACAATGTCACCTCTGGCTCTTAAGGTAGTGGCAGAAGGCTCCAAACAAACAGAACTGCAGCTGGTAGAAGTCTCTACACTCCCATTGGAGGTATTTGTCCCCTTTATGTTAAAAATAATAAAAGAAAAAGAATAGATCTTGCCAGACTAAGTGGATTTGTGGTAGTAGTAAGTATTAATACATTGCTCAAACTGCTAAGTCTTATGTCTGTAAGGCAGCCTGTTTCAAATGGCTCAGAAGTTACAAGTCCTTTATTTTTCTTTTTTGATAGTTTCTTAAAAGGAAAGTGGAGGAGGTGATTCAAAAATAAAATCTCCTTTAATTTACTTTGATTACTGGACTTAGACTGTCATGCTGACTTCACTGTGATAGTTTCTCTTTCCTTTTTCCCTGTTACAATAGCTTCGCAACTGCAGTGAAATGAACCTAAAGTGACAGCTTGAGACAAGGAGGAAAAGTAATATACACTGTGGAGAGCAGGGACCAGCCAAGCAGGTGACGTCACTCGGAGGGGCACCATCTGAGTGTCAGAGCTGTCATGATTCATTCTCCGCATATCAAATCTACTCTGCTTTCATTTGGAGCAGGAGCTTGTTACCTTAGGTACTCAAATCAAACATCCCTTTCATTTGTTTGTATTTACTCAAGTATGTTTTGAGGAGACTGAAACCAACTATGTCTGTAGCCACCAGTCATCAGCTAGGTTGCGTGTGGACTGTGTGACCCAGCAATATGAGTGGCTGTCAAATGTTTGATCTTCTAATATGCACTCCTTTTTGCCTCTCCTGAACTGCTAGTCTTTGTGAGCATCCACTCTACTTGTCATCTGAAATAAGGGTACAAAGCCTATGTCATGTATACAACAGTCTTTGGTAGTCAGCCACATCTTCTCCTTCAGGCCATTGTCTTTTCAGCCTGACTGAAGCCTCCTGCTACCACGCGCACAAGCAGGAGAAACCCTGCTTCTTTCTTTTTTCTCTTCTGCCTATTTTGCTCTTTTGTTGTGTTCACAGAGAACTCAGTGTTAGATGAGTGATAACATGTAGTGAAATACTGTTAAATATTTGGGATTCCAAACATTAAAATAACTCTCCTTCCTTGAATTATCTTTCATCGCAGGTTGTCTGAAAGCCCAGAGAATTTAGCAATACAATGGCTGGGCAGGATACTTCTGTGCACTGAGATATAATAAGAACTCATTAGGGATGAGCCACCAAAGAGAGAAGGTGGGGGCTGCGGCATCACAACTATCTTAAAAGCCAGATCCACTCATACGCTGAGTATTAGAAAGTATCAGAGAGGAAATTTCACAGTTACCACTCTCAGTGTTTGGCTGCTGTCACTTTGAGCTGATTCAGTCAACTGCAATTCACAAGGGCACAGCTATCTTGGTGTCCTCAAAATTGCAAGGTATAGTGTAGCCTGGTGGACCTGTGTTTTGCGTCTTGCCCTGTTTCCTTTTTTCTAGTGCCTTCGTATAATCTTTTCTGGGGTTATGAGCAATCCAGAGCCAGTGATTAGTAATGAGGCTGTCCCAGCTGCTTGCAGGGGGAAAGGCTGGGACCTCCTTGCTCTAACAGCTAATTTAAAGGCGGCTCTGCCCTCCTC
>WEIS01003309.1:0-10248 GCA_013389965.1 Todus mexicanus | reverse complement strand
GACTTTCAGAATCCACCTGGACACATACCTGTGCAATCTGATCTAGGTGAACCTTCTTTGGCAGGGGGTTTGGACTAGATGATTTCCAGAGGTTCCTTCCAACCCCTGCCATTCTGTGATTCTGTGAATTGCAGGGAAAAAGAGGAAAAAAAAAAAGAAAAAGAAAAAGAAGAAAAGAGCTTTAAGGGGAAACAGGAAATAGCACATTGTGGAAGAAGGAACTACTAAAGATTCAAAGGGTTCTCTCTAACAGAGACAATAGAGGGCCTCTTGAATATTTAAAGCATGCCTTCCATCTCTGCTATATGTACCAGCAGAAATAACAGACCTCATATTAAAACCAGCAAAGTTTTCTGTATCACTAATTCAAATAAACCCATTTTTAAAAACAGAAAGTGAGATTTGAAAGAACTGGGAAGAAAGATGCACTTGTCTCTAGCTTTGCTTTGGCCCACATGAAGGGAAATATGATAAAGAGGGAATTCATCCTATGCAATGTGGGTACAAGTCAGTCTGTGCGACTTCACACCAGACCCAGGAATGAGTCCCTGACCAATTTCCACTTAGCACTGTAGACAATATTTGTGCTGATTGCTTCAAAAAATCAAGTGAGCCTCTAACCACATCCTTTGTTGTTTGCTCCAGGACTTGGAAGCCCCAGTGTCTCCATGGCATTTGCTGTCTTAGGTGAGTCCGTGTGAAAGCAGTTCTTACACATCTCTCAGCTGTGGGGTCCTGTCACATGCACAACCCATGGGTGGTACCCATACAGCCTGCTTCAAAGCAGGATGCAAGACCACCCTATTCATGTCAGCTCCCTATGCTACATTACTTTGTGAATGCGAAGTGGTAGGACTGAGGAGCATCAGAAGAGAAGACAGTACCATCCCTTCCACCCTACTAATCTCTCACTATAAGATACAAACAGCAGATTTCCTAATGGAACCATGGGCTATTTATTGTGCTGTTCCCACCATGTATGTCCATTTTGCAGGAAGGTGAGTATCTCTGGTATATGGACATATCCTGAGAACATCAAAGCTTCACACTCTGCTCCAACCAGATTAGAGCACTGCCTCATATCTACTTTTCTTCTCCCTTCTTTACAAGCTGGAAAACAATGGGCTCTGCCCACCTCTTAATTTTCACTCATCCTAGTAAGTAGAACTGAATTAACACCAGATTTTTCTTATAAAAGAACTGAGAAGTAATCTTTAGTTATAAGATATCACTAGAGCTGACAACAGAAGCCCCTGGAAGAAAATGCTGCTTGGGGAGCAGTATGTCTTGATGCATCTACTTGGCAAACACAGAAACAGCTGTCAGTCAGTACTGTCAGACCCCATATTCATTTCTGTGAAGAAATAGGCTTCATTCTGCTCTCAGGATGTATAGTAGGGAAGTCAGGGAATTGATACTAGTACGATGCTTCTCATTCAGCACAGGAAACCTGTTTTTTTCCTGCATTCTCATGCACTTTAACTACTGGTTGAAAAATTTCACAGTTTATTATGGCTCATGTGAGGGTCTTCTACCTGTTTCAGATTCTAGACAACAACACCAGTTACATCTTCCTGTCCAAGGGTGTGTGCTAAGAATANTTTCTAATACAGGCCAGGATGCCATTGGCCTTCTTGGCCACCTGGGTACACTGCTGGCTCATATACAGCCACTCATCAATTAGAACCCCCAGGTCCTTTTCTGTCAGACAGCTTTCCAGCCACACTTCCCTAAGCCTGTAGCGTTGCATGGGGTTGTTGTGGCTCAGGTGCAGGACGTGGCACTTGGCCTTGTTGGATCTCATACCATTAGCATTGGCCCATCGATCCAACCTATCTAGGTCTCTCTGCAGACTCTCCCTTTCCTCATCCAGATTAACACTCCCACCTAACTTGGTATCATCTGCAAACTTACTGATGATACATTCTGTGTCCTTATTGAGATCATCAATAAAGATGTTAAACAGTAATGTTCCCAACACTGAGCCCTGGGGAACACTGCTTATGACCGGCTGCCAAATGGATTTAACTCCGTTGTCTACCACTCTCAGGGCCCAAAGTGTCCCTGCAACTCCATATGCAATATGATTTTTAATTACAGAGTTGTAAAGTTTATTCTCAAGTACACAAGGCTGAGTCTTGTCCAGCACATTCTGTTGCATGTCTCCAGACCACAAGGGTTGATTTTTGTCCATCCTCCCAGGTTTTTCTGATGAGCTTGCCAATCCTAAAAGAACCTTCACAAGCAACACAAACCATCCAGAAGCTCGTATGAAGTCAAAAAAAGAGCACCAAGAATTCAGCAATATATTTTCGTACTGGGAAAACTAAAGTAAATATACTTCAATATTTTTTCATAAATCTTGAAGTCACTCTAGTCATCCAGACCCACTTGATGGCTCATTTCAGTTCCCTCTCTTTGGCCCATTACAGATTTTTACTATCGTGACCAATTCCTCTTGGAGGAGAGGACATCTTATTTCTAAGGCAAACAGTGGAAATACAGTGTGGAAAGCATCAGGGACTGCTTCTGAAAAGGTGTGGATGGACCTCCAGAGGGTGAATCTCCTGAGCAAAGAATGGGCAGCCTCTGGCCAGACTTCTCCCTGCTTTCCCTCATACAGTGCTTTCCACAGCAATCTGAATCAAGGTTATACAGACCTTAAATAGTCAGACAAAGCCCAGTGAGAAGGGGAAGAGGATGCAGAGCTTGTTGGTGTACTAAGGACCTAACAGCCTGAATGTCATTGAACTTGGGATTCTGATGATAGATGCCATCAGACAGAAAGAGCATGTGTATCAGTGCCATGAAGAGGATTGAGATTGTGGATTTAGACTGGTGTAAAAAGACAGCACTCTGTGACTTGTTCCAGTTGCCAAGAATGAGTCCAGTACCTATAGTTAGATTAGCAGCTGTTTTTATTTCCCTAAATTCATCATTATAGAGTACATTAGAGAGTGGGTAAAACTACTAGCAGTGGTCATACAGAACCTGAAAAAAAAGGAAGAAACTCAGCAGAGGAAACAGGAAGTCCTGTAATTTGCATCTAAGGAAGATGGTTTTTCAAGAGCTTCTGCTAATGCATTTCTGGAGTTTTGATTGAATAAGGAAATCTGAGCAGTGTTTGCCTCAAAGACAGAGCTAGTGTCAATTTCACTCATAGAACTATCATTAGTGTTAAACACCACTTCTCTTGATTTCATGAGTACAATTTATTCCAAGGAGAAAATTTAGGGGTATTCTTTGCCTTTCTCTCTTCCAAAGTGATTCATAAAATTACCAATGTTCTGCACATCCACAATGCTTTGTCAGGTGAGAAATAACCATTTAGTGTACTGCTCTGCTTGTACCACCAATGTTGATCCCACAGACCAGCATAGACAAGATAATACATATGATGACATCAGAAGAGTAATCATTCTTCATATAAGGTCACAGGCACAATTTTCAAATATTATTGGAGGTTTTGGTTCTTTCAGATTTGAGATTAATCTGTTGATAACATCTAAAAAGGTGAACAATATTTTTATTGGTTCCTTCATGTAGTTCATGCTATCACGTGCATCTACATATTTCCTCCTTTCTAGTCATTTGTGAGACAGAGAAGCTCCTGCAGAGTTTGGTTTTGGCAGTGCCTATCAGAGAGCGAAGTTTCAACTGCCTGCACTCAGGATGGCAACAAAAGAACATCTTTCTACTCCAGTGTTGTGGCTCCTCCTTCTCTCTATTCAGGTCTCCTTCAGTAAGTACATACTTTTTTCACATAAGGTAGTAAGACAGGAAAAGAATGTAAATACAATATAAATAGGTTATTATTCTATCACCTAGTAAGGCTAAGTGTCAAGAAGGTGTTTGAATACATTTCTGTCTTTGATTCAATCTTCTTGGTGATCCTGAGAGAAGGAAGGGTAAGCTATCTGTACCAGTTTTGTATTTCACTCTGATACCAGTGACTGGCCATTCTCATAGGAATTTGAGTCCCAGTTTAGTAAACGGTCAAGCTATAACGGAAACTCGCTGCATGTTCTTACTACTATCCTGCCTCCTCTGTTGAACTCTGTGTAGACAGAATGAATAACTCCAGGTCTTCATTCAACACCAGTTAAAGTTATGTTGCTGTGTTCTCTGTGTCCAATGGAGTCTGGGCAACATATAGTTGTTCCTGTACATCTGAAGCTTATTACTATTTGTCTCTCAGCTCTTGTGGAACTATGTGTACAAGTCTGAAGTTGATGATGAGAGAGGTTTTGGCATCATCATTTTTGTCTCTATACACATGAAAGCATTTTGGTGGTGGTCGCATGTGCATACAATGAGAACAAGAGTTCATGATCGATACTTAGGTATAGCATGGCCTAATATTAAATGTTCTCACCAGTTGTGTGGATGCAGTCACAGTTCAAGTGGATGGGAAGGCCCTTCTGTGCAAAGGAGTGTGAAGAACAATATTAAACATTTGTATTTAGACATCTTTGTAGCAATGTTTGAGCGTCAACTGAACAGTACTCTAGAAATGAGAGTAAGTTTTCTGTCACCTTCTTTTTAATAACAGGGAATAGTAACAGAATGCCTGACTGGCAGATGCAGACGAGAGTACTTTACCTTGACACCATCATCAGCATCCACAACCCGTCTCTGCTCCAATGGTAGCCACTCTCCACGCTATCACAGCTCCCTGCTGTTCCACAAACAGGGTGCACCACATAGTGCAGGAGACATCGCTCTCAGGGACTGAACAGGCAATTTGCAACCGAGGCATGTGCTGAAGATGTCCACTTAGGGTCTGGGTACAGGGATACATGCCTCATTCTCATCTCTGGGCTTTCTTTCATATCCAAGCAGAACCTCACTCTGTGAATTTAATGAAGGTACTTGTTGTACATGCTATGGAGTGTGAGGAAATACAAAAGAGTGTGCCTGTAGGTTATCATTAAAAATTCACATAAAATTGATTACAAATTATAGTTTTGATTAAGGTATATTTAAATCCAGCCTTGCATGCTGTCACATGTCAAAAGCATCAGATGCTGGATTATTTAAAAATCCAAGTGCAGAGAGGTCGACCACTCAAGTGAGGAGATGTTTGTTTTACTCCTGGATATGGCTAATGGAAACAGTTTATCTGGTTCCTTTAATAGTGTATTAAGAAATTAACTCCTCTGAGAAATTATTGCTCTTTTAAATGTATATACTTTTTAGCTGAGAAACCTCTTTTTTGGATTGTATTTTTCAAATAAATTGGAGATTATTCTCGACAACATCTTTCAGAAGACTCTTAAAAGACTTACTAAAGAAAGACTATACTTCTGAGACAATATGTTGCAAGTACAAAGGGATTTTGCAGTTATTAGAGGCTTGTGCTATGTATGTGAGAGACTTTCTTACTCGGGAAATTTGAGGAGAGAGGACAGTTTGCAGGAAAAACAGGTTTTGGAAGTTTAGGAAGTTACTAGTTACTAGTTATCAGTCACTTGGATAATGTCCCTTAAACTTATTGTGTTTCTGAATCTAAATTATAGGCACAAGATTGTGAGGAAGTCCAGCAGTGTTAGCAAAGAGGTAAAATTTTTGCCTGTGTATAAGAGGTGATCATGTGTCAAAGTTGTATTGTTTGTGTCTGATGAAGCAGGGAAGAATCAGGCTACTGACCACATGAACATTGAGGCAAAACTGCCTTAGCTGCTAGCACTTTACTCTAGGACAAGAAAAGAAACGGTGGTTTGTACTGAAAAAGAAGTTGAGATCATGAACTGATGTTCATGGATTAACACTCACATACACAGAATAGACAGAAGAATTATGTTTGTTTCAAATGCAAAGAAAAATTATATATTCTTGTTTCACAATCTCAAATAGCCGCAAGCAGTGTGATATGTAAGAACAATTCTGTCTTTTGAGGAAGAGAAAAAACGTGGTATTTTCCACATCAGGTTGTTTTGAAAACTCCTACTGGAAAATTCAAGGCTTTTAGTGCAAATTAATTTTCTTTCGTTGCTTATTAAATATCATGACTGATAGGAGATGATCTCTGAGAAGTTTCTTTCTGGGCTATTTGCAAGATGTGCACAGTTGCACTGTTTTCTGTTCATATCACTATTCAGTGCTGGGTCATAATGATACTGCACGTTTCTCTTGGTACATGGTCAGGTTCTGATACCCGTTTTGCTTCCAGAGCTAACTGTGTCACCTTTGGAGAGGTGACTGCTACGTGGGTAGAGCAAGGGCCAGCTGCTCCAGCTGCAATAACACATCTGGCAGGCCAGAGGCCTCACCAGGCCTTGGGTACTGGTCCCACAGTACCCAAGAAAGGCAAGCAGGACAGGCCTAGAGGTGGTAGTTGAGTTTAACTCTTGCTGCCAACTTGCCTCAGATCATCAGGCAAGTTCATGGTGAATGGGTCAGGTTCAAGGTCAAGATGAGAAGTCAGTCTGTGACTCAGTGCAAAACAACAGGGCCCATAGCCAAACATGGCTGAGCCCAAATTGAACACAGATGCACCTACCATGTAGCTCAGGCAGAGACAGAAGGTCCAGGCCCATGCTTAAATGGAGGTTGGAGACCCCAGGTGGGGATGTCAAGGCCATAAGGATTATCAGTGCACTCAGGGCATCGACAATTGGATTAAACCTGTCCTATAAATGTTTACTTTCACTTTCCATTGTGTGACAGGTTTTGAAACAATGCTAATGTGGGACCAAAGTTACTAGGTTTCTTACACGCCTATCCTTTAAAACTTGTCTAGCTATGTGGTCAATCTGACTGATCCTCCAGGCCCTAGAAGAAGCTGCCAGTCTTCTTCAGGGATGTACCAGTTCCATAGCATGCTGAAATTCAACTCTAATCAAACTGAAGACAAGTCTCAGATGTGATGGTCAGGCTTTTCCTGATTCTTGGATTCATTTAGCTTGTAGTTTGCCCTTAACCTGGAAATACTGAAGTCCTGCATGTGGATTTCCACCACTTGATTTTCCACCCATATTGTCACATCATCTTTCATGCTCTAAACAGCAGTGGCCTTCAGTTCACATGGTTCAGTAATGCTAACAAAGCATTTTTTCCCATTTTTTCCTTTTGAGTTTTCTCCTCGAGAAGCATAAAGCTCATATCTAACAACTTGATTCCAACAGGTGCATGAGCTGACAGCAATGGTTAACAGATGAACTTGATGAATATAGAATGACATAGTTGTCAAGAGGCAGACTTAAATTTTTGAAAAGTGCCCCAGGCTTCTTAGATCCATTACAAAAGCTGCTGAGCTTCCTTTCCTCTGAAATGTAAAATTCCTTTCAAATATTTTAATATTCTATGCACAACTCAACTGAGCATTTAAATCCAGAAAAAAGTTACATACCTGTCTTCATTTCAGGTTGGCCTGTATCCCAAGGTTTAAGGCATGTATCTTTCTTACATTATCACTGCTTAAATGTCTGATTGCTGCTTAATAAAATCCTTCTTAAAAACCTTTCCTGTTTTGCTAAAACTGATAGCATGATAAAAGACAAGGCAGTTACAGCTCTGTTTCCGGACATCCAACCAGTAGCGAGGCAAACTTGTAGTCCCGATAGGCACATACATATGTAACACACATATACTGATATAGATATGTACACTCTCACACCTGTTCATGGTTGGCCATGCAGACAGAAACATGCAACAGTGACACAAACACAGACAGCACCAATGGCCTTATCATGAGCAACTGATGTCATCTTAACTTCTGTAAGACCTTTAACATGGTCCCACACAAAATTCTTGACATTAAACTGGTGATATATGGGTTTGATGGATGGACTACTCAATGGAGAAGGAATTGGCTGAATGGCCACATCCAAATGGTTGCAGGTAATGGCTCAATGTCCAAATGGAAATCAGTAACAAGTGGTGTCCCTCAGGGGTCTATAGTGGGACCAGTACTGTTCAATATCCTCATTAATGATGGGTAGTGGGATTGGGTGTACGCTCAGTAATTTGTCGATAACACCACAGTTGATAGTTGCTTAAAGTAGTTGAGCCTGATGTTTACACTGACATGCAGTACTCTCACTCACTGCAGTTGCTAGCATCTATTTTGGTTTAATACAAGTAGGCAGCTAAGCATCACACAGCTGCTCACTCACTCTCCCCCAGTGGGAAGAGTATCAGTCCATTTGGATCTCAGGACAATGTACTCTGTGAATTAAACTTTATTTTAGGAGCTTATTAAGAAATACAATAAATGAAGCCAATGGGGGCTCATTTCCCCTTTGCCTAGACTAGCCTGTCATGTGAAGTCACTGGTTCAAGTCATAAGGTTTCATAATTTATAACCCATAATTCTTAATTTGTGCACCTATGAAAAAAAAATAATCAGAATTAGTTACCTAGCCAACAGTGAGAGTGCTCATCCTCCTCCTCCATCATGGTGCTGGCATCCCCTGTATCACACTAGGAAGCACAGAAGTCTCAGCAGTCCAGTTGCTGTTGCATCTGCTTCAAAGGCTTTTTGGGTAAACTCACATTCTGTACCTTCCAGCTTGGAAGCTTGGTCTGTACCATTTCCAAAAGTTAGCAAATGATGAAGAAACTGCCAGACAAAAGACAATGGCTGCAGGAGCCAGCAAGTGATAATGGCTGGATAATGTATCTTTCTAGCCACCTGTTCCACCTACCTGGCACTCTCACTTTGACCTAATGGTGCTGCTCCCAGCATACATCAGTCCTTAGCATGAGCTGGGTTAGCCAAAATCTGAGCAGAATTTGAGTGAACAGTCACATTCCACCCTTTGGTATAGACCAAACATCTAGTAAACCAATTGTCTTGGTAAGTGGAAGTACTCTTACTCCTCTTGCCTCACTGGGGATGAGGGTAGCGGAAGTTCTTAGGCCTTTCACTGAAGTCTGGCTCCACAGTTTGTAATAAGGTAACAAATGATGGCATGTGCTTTTAATATGCTGAGATAAGTGATAAACACATACTAATAACATACATACAACCATACTAATAACAAAACTAATAAGTAAAACACAATAATACAGTAATCATAGGATCTAGCATAAGACACAAGATGCCAGTTGCAGATAGTGTGCATTCCATAAAAATGTCACATCAGTGATGTCCAGCAGTTGGTTCAATTTCTGTTGTGATTCCGACAATCTGAATGGTATTATGTTTGATAGCAATAGTCCCTAGGGTTTTAGTACATAATAACTTTTTCACAGCTGGCAATCAAGGATTCCAGTTCTTCGGTTTGAGAGCATAAATCGCATCCTGTATTTTCCCATGCTTGGTGCTACTCAAATATCCTTGATCCTTCCCTTTCCCTGTCTTTGATTCCTCTCCTAAATATTCCATAATAAGCCTTGTGCAATTCCATGAACCTTTCTGTAAGTATAGAATATTTTTTTATGAAAAGATGTTCCAAAATTCTTGCCTTTAAAGTCCTCACGGGGTGGGGGAAAGGAAATTCCTGAACAAATTTACTTTGCTTCTTTGAATATAATTACATCTTAGGCTACACACTTCTGTTTTTCCAATGTTTACTGTGTCTCTGTAAGATGCAGACTCAGACCCGTTCCCCCGTGTTTCTTGGGTCCTAGCAGGTCATTGTGTATCTTGGCTTCCTAAGAACTGCTTCTGTGTCCCACCAAAATACCTACATTTGAACCTAGCAAAATTCTCCTTGTGTTTTTTAGCCTTTAAGTCCAAGATACTGTTCAATATTTGATGCATCTGTAGTAGCAGTCTAATACTGTAAAGCAAAAAGCCAACATGTGCATCTTTCCTCTTCTGTTATGGTCTTTATCAAGTGCTCTGTGATGACTGTAATGTTATTTTGTGAGTCCACAGCTAAAAGGAGTGGAAAATGTATATCCACGTCAAAGGAAAGAGGCAGACCTGGGAGCAGAGCCAGGAACAGAGGGTTCCTTCAGCATCAGCCCCATCCCAAGAGATGATGAGGCATGAGGAACAGCTTGAAGACCTACCTGCCTGTCTTCTGCTTATGCTGCTCCATATCCTGAGATAGCTTGCCATCCCTCATGAGTAATACTCTTGTGGGTTACCTCTGACTAGAGGACCCTGAGTCTAGGGCAAGAGAGGAGGGGAAAATAAAGAATATTGGGACACTGAGTTGCAAGTAATAGTTTGACTGAAAGGTAGAAGTTGAGGCAGACAAGGGAAATGGTTCTTCACACCATACCGAACACAGGTATGAAGAAACTGGTGCCCAGTGAACATTTTCAGCTTGGTATCATCACGGCAGAATAACA
>WEIS01003304.1:0-13203 GCA_013389965.1 Todus mexicanus | reverse complement strand
TAAAAAATCCTTCCATGTTATTTCCAAAAGCCTTTTATAAAGTATACTGTTCTCTGACTCAGTATTTCTGATCTACTAGTGTCTTTCTTCCACCATCTGCTTTTACAAAAATATTTTTACCTTAACAAGTATCAGTAGCTGCCACTGAGTGGCCCTTTGATGTGCAGTCAATCACAGACAAGAATAAAACTGCATAATAGCCCATAATTTCCCATCTGATCATAAGCTCAGCCTTGTGTGCTGGGTGATTTTCTTCAAACTAATTGACAAATGCACTGGCACAGGGAGTGATTTGCTGCAGCTGTGTGTGTCCGTTTTGTGAGAAAGAAAGTCAGAAAGAAAGGAAATCTTGAGAACTATTGAAGTGTTTGTGAAATTGAGATGGATATTCTTGTGGGAATATTCATAGTTAGAATTCAGAACATGGTTGTTTTGTTTGGGGTTTTTTTTTTAGAAAAAAATAAAAAGAAGAGACCGCCTGTTCTTTCAGACCTCAGAATAGGCTTTGAAAATAAACAAATCCTATAGAAGACTATGTTGTTCTTCCAGCATCATTCCTCCTGACAACAGGAAGAATCGAAACACAGCACACGGCCCAAAATAGTAACTTAATACTGGCCTCCCGCATTTTCTTCAGAGAGGTCAAAGACTCAGTCAGCACAATCAGCTTCTAAACCCAAACAAACAGAAATGATGGTGCGTTTCTATCTTCCATCCATGGATGTAAGGTGAGCAAAATGGGATTTGGCCAATAGAATTTGTGAAACTGTGCTATGCAGATACATCTTGGTAGCAGTGTGACCCATTCCGAAAGGTTAGATACAGCCTGTACTTTTTGCCTCTCAGTAAGCTTCAGCTTACCAATGTCAGGCAGAAAATAGACATGTATGGAGAATTTCATGTAATCCAACACAGTGTTATTATTCTGCTTGTTCAGAAATGTAAACTTCATGCCTTGTTAGTTATCCTGTCATCATCGATTCAGGTGTTATTTCACATTTTAATTTATGTATTTGTCAAAGCAAATCATGAAACTATACATGCCCACAAAACGTTTGGCTTCGGTACATTAGATGTGTTGATGGAAACATGCTCTTTCAGGGGAATTATGACCTAAACTAGATAAACAGTTGTCTTATTCAAATATTTGAGACTTTAGATCTGAGCTACCCCTGTACTTGGCACTGCTGAGGCCACATTTCAAATATTGTGTTCAGTTTTGGGCCCATCACTACAAGCAGGACATTGAGGCACTAGAGCATGTCCAAAGAAGGGCAACAAAGCTGACGAAGAGCCTAGAGCATGTCTTATGAAGAGTGGGTGCAAGAGTTGGGGTTGTTTAGTTTGGAGGAAAGGAGACTGAGGGGAGATGTTATTGCTCTCTATAACTGCCTGAAAGGAGGTTGTAGAGAGGTGGGAGTCAGTCTGTTTAACCAAATAACAAGTGATAGAACACGAGGAAATGGCTTCAAGTTGCACCAAGGAAAGTTTAGTTTAGATATGAGGAAGAATTTCTTTACTGAGTGGGTTATCAGGCACTGGAACAGCCTGCCCAGGGAGGTGGTTGAGTCCCCATCCTTGAAAGAATTTAAGAGTTGCGTCGACCTAGTGCTGACGGATATGGCTTAGTCAAGGTCTTCTCAGTGTTAGGTTAATGGTTGGACTAGATGATCTTAAAGGTCTTTTCCAATCTAAGAAATTCTGTGATTCTGTGATCATGGTGATAAAATAAAACTTCAGATATGATGCCTCCTTATTAATGGTGAAATTACTTTATATAGCTATTTCAGTCTTTAATAAAAACCCCTATATTTTCTTAGGTTTCTAAGTGAAATATACCTCAAAATTACAGGCCTACAG
The DNA here is from genome assembly GCA_013389965.1 of Todus mexicanus. Taxonomy (NCBI): domain Eukaryota; kingdom Metazoa; phylum Chordata; class Aves; order Coraciiformes; family Todidae; genus Todus; species Todus mexicanus. The sequence goes on along the minus strand of WEIS01003304.1, from coordinate 11,343 downwards.
ACTTTGAAACATTTAACTTCTTATCAGCTATGGACCTAGATCTAACAGAGAGAGACAGAAACCATTACGTCATCTTCCTCAAAGTTGCCAATGATAGTAAAGGTACATCCAGCAGAACAGTTTGGCAGAGAACTGGTAAAGTGGCAAGAAACTTGTGCAGTAAATTTGTGTCACAGCATAGCTCCACATGGTATTCGCTATTTGTAACACATATCTACAATACGTGCCTGCTTTGGCTCTGCTTAGTGTTGATTTAAAAAATCCGACAGAGCAGAAGCAAAGTTACTTGTATAGTATCCGAAACATTTAATGACTTTGATCCCAGTGTATTCAGCTGGTCTACTATATACATCACATCAGCCTGAGGCCTCCTACTATATTTTGGCATTTCATTATGATTTGGAGCTTTTAACTTTTCATATTTCTTATAGTATTTGAGTCATGTGCCCAGTAAGCACTTTTTGTGAACTGGAGTCCCTACTCTCATCCTACTCAGCAAGTTCAAGTCTACATCTGCTCAGTGAATAAGGACTTAAGTCTGAACTGAAATAACAATATTCCGAGTTGGCAATTTTATACATATATATTTATCTATTTATATCTATGTACACACCCACTTTTATATATTTCATGTAATTAAGGGGTGATTGTAAATGACTATACTGTGTATATTTTAAATAGGTCCAATTAATTTTTGTGTGTTTAGAGAACATACTGAATTCATAGAATTCTAGTGTGACACTGGGGGATTTGAAGTAATGTTGCTTTTTTCTGGCTAGCAGTTTTATAGTAGGAACGGTAGGCTATTTTTGGCAGTCAATTCAGTTTTATGTTTTTGCCTAGCAAAAGTGGCTGCTGAGTATTTTCTTGTGTCAGGTACTTGAAGGCATTTAATGCAGGAGTGTTTGGCATTTGGGTGTGAGATAGGTAGCAAAAGTTGATGTTAAAAAACCCAAAGCCACCAACCAAAAAACCCCAAACCAGCCAACAAACAAAACAAAGGGAGAAAGAGCTTTGAAAAACTCAAGAGGGAGAAAATTGTCTTTGAAACAGATAATCAAGCCATGACAATGGCAAATCATAAAGCTTGGCTAAAGGAACTTCTTTTCTTAACTGATTCAGAAGAAAAGTTGGGCACACATTTATATTACACAAATTTCTTTGGCAACTCATCATTTTATAGTTCTCTTTTGATTTAAGGGATTAAATTTAACTGTCAGAGGAGCAAACAACTAAGATAGTTTTACTAAAGCTAATGTGATTACTTAGGATCTTTAACTAATCTTTGCATCACATCTTTAGCAGATGTAATTTTGCCAAAAGAATTTAACTTGCACCTCTCAGGGTAAATTTCTCCTTGCTACAGAGGAGCTGTACGGTTTGGAACAAAACACATTTTTCAAATGTTAAAAGGCAAGAACATTTTAAAATTGTTTCATAACTATCAACATCACATCCTTCTAGAAACTCTAGTGCTGACAGGGGCTGCCTGGAGCTGGGGCATGAAATGCGGGCAATTGTCCTGGCACCAGTGGGAAGCCCAGGGCTGTGGAGCTGGAAACTGAGTCCCAGGCAGAGGTAAAGTGCCCAAGGCCAGAGAACCTGAGTAGAACCAGCTTTGTGTGGATGAGGAGGAGAGAAGAGGAGGCCAGCTATGCTGGCACTGGCATGTGGAGTGCCCCTCACCCAGCCCCGCCTGCTCACACCCACCTGAGCCAAATCACAGCCTTGATTGCCTCATTAAGGAGCAAGAGCCGAGCTTCCCTCAGCAGGTCTCTGCTTTACACATACTGAGGCAGGTGTGTGCCATTTTGTAGTTGCTGAGGCTTGGTGGGCAAGAGCGCAGCCCCACAGCAACGTGAGCGAGGCTGGACACGTGGCGAGGGATGGAGTAGGGGTCCACTGCCAGGTAAATGCAAGGTGGCCAGTCAGATCATGTCTGTGCAAGAAGCCCAGGTAGGAACAGCAACATGCTGGCCAGAGTGCAACCTCTGCTGAGGCTTCCCTGAGGCAGGGGCTGGCAGACCCAGAGGCTCACGTGGTGCCCTGGGCAGAGTGTGGAGCCCCCAGGGAAACAAGGTAGGAACAGTCGGGGTTGATGGTGCCCTCAGCAACCTGACAGTGTGTCTTCAAGACATTGTGTAGAGCAATCATTCCCCTATGTCTGGTGTTCTATTGAAGTAATTTTACTCTAGAGAAGACAGGTCTTGAGGATTGTGCCTGTGTTTTGAAAGTAAAGCAAAGCATCAGGAAGCACAGTGAGGTTAGCATTTAAAGGTGAAAGGCAGAGATATGACTATACCAGAACATCAAAACTTATTTTTCTGCTAGTAGAGAACTATCTGTCAGTAAAATAGGTAAATTTGAAAGATACTCAAGGAAAAGAGATTGGTGCATGCAGCCTTAAAATTGAGCGCTCAATGATGAAACAAATTTCATTTGCACACTACGTGTTTTAAAATGAATTGGATCATGACTGCAATGATACTAGATTCCCTACAATGGGGTTGAGTAAAAGCAAAGAAACCTAGATGTTCAAAAACTTACAGCAGACCTGTAAACACAAAGGTAATAACCCCTATTACAGTTCTGTTCTCTGGGCCAGCAGGCTTCGTCGTCTCCCTTCAAGCAATGCACGTGAACGTACTACATACAACCACATTGGGGGCTAACATTGTCATAGGCTATAACAATGTTTATTCCCTTGAGTTTTGGCTTGATTTTATTTGTAATCACTCTTGTAGAAATTAAAGTGAAAGCAAAGATTTCTATGTTGTTATATGGGTCGATAGGTATGTTTTCTCAGGGACTTCTGGCTTTTTTGTGTGTGAAACTAATCTGTTTCTACATAGCAATTCTGATGGTGTATGTATACCATTTTTATCAGGGTTATAGTATGGTTCATTTACATTTTTATACTCATTTGTGCTGTAGTAAACAAGTAACAAACTTCATGATGTCAGAAAGCTTCTTCCTTACTCAAGCGTAACAGCTTCTAGCATTTAAAGTGTGTAGCTACCCTAAGAAAAATGGGTTAAATTTCCTGGGGATCCACGAATGTGCATAACTGTTAAAATAGGGGAATCTCACTATTGCAGTCTTCACCTTGCAGTTTCCTGTACAGCCTTAGAGCTATTGCATTATTGCTACTTGAGATTTTTGGACTGTCTTATAAATTGTATTGAACTCATGCAGGCTTTGCAAAAATACCAGACCATTCTTTGGCTGGACAGGGGTAATTTAAAAGCAGCAAGAGTGTACATTTTATTTTTAAATGTAATACTCCCTATTAATACGGAAAGCTGTAGCATATAGCTGGAAATATGTAGTGTTTAAAGACGCTTATCCATATCCAAGCACAGTAAAGAACAGTATGCATCTATTTAAAATGAAACATGAATTTAGCTTGATTCTTTATCAAGGAAGTTCATAGCAGCTTTGTGCTGACATGAGCAGCCAGTAAATCGGGACAAAAATAGCTAGAAAAATAGCATTTTAAGAGATGTTTTAAGGAAATGCCAACGTTATTGTAGTGTTGGGTTAGCTAGCTATGCGTTCTCCCAACTTTAAAGAGAATCGGGGTATAGTAAAACTGAGTGAATTATTCACAGGAAATAATTCACTGGACAAATTTAGCTTGTGTCTTGGATTAAGACGTATACTTCCCAGAACAAAATTAGGTTACTGTGAGAATTGCTGAGTTTAAAATCTGCCTCAGTGAAATACAATACTGCAACTGCATTTGCTTCATAGTTCTGGAGGAAAAAAAAAAAAAAGAAGAGTAGTGCAGAGCTTTTTATTTATTTGTTGATTTTATTTGCTTCTGTTCTTAGTTTGGATTACTTGGTAGCAAGGAAGAGTCAGGAGGAAACTGTTAACATGCTTACTTCCTAGGTTTTATGCAGTATTACATTTTATTGGAGTACATCTATAACAGTACAAACCCAGGACATCTACAAAAGAGCTGCTATAATTACTTGGAACAAAAGTCTGTTTAACCCAGTGTATTATTGTTTCCAGCAGTGACTGTAAGCAGAAAGACCATTCTAAAGAAAGACAATAGGACAGACATAGATGATACTTCCACCTGATGTTCTTGCAGCTATCCATAACTCAAATGAGAGAAGCTTTAAAATGTATTTTCCTAAGAATGAAGAAAAGAAAATCTTGTGGTGATATGTTATACTTTTTACTGTCTACTGTCCTTACAGTGATAAATTCCTCTTTGGTTGTTACATGACTGGATGATATAGCCTTTCTAAGCTCAAAACCTCGATAAACTATTTCATAGCAGTATGTAGTATCCCCTCCTTTTCAGTAGAGAGATTACTGAGTCTGTCAGTTTCTTATCTTCCCCTTGAGCCAAAGTTATACATCCTGCATCTACCACTTCTCTGGCAGAGTTTTCCAGAAGGTCTGTTGGTAATACTGTAAGCAGATATCTCGTTTCTGTCTCTTTTTGAACCTAGCTCCTATGTGCTTAATATGATGCCCCTAAATCTTCAATGGAAGTGAATGCTCAATACTGACCTTTCCATACTGTACACGACTTTGTACAAAACTGTCAACAGGTACAGCTGCAGTTATACTCTTTTTGTCTGCAGGAAGAATGGGGAATAAAGAGCACTTGAAGCTGCTGTATGTGCTTGAAAAATGGGTGTTTTCATAGAAAACATGGGAAATTCCTCTGGAAATATGTAAAAGTTACTGAACTATAACTATTTCCTTATGTAGTACTTGCTGATCCTTCCAAACAAGAGATTAATGCTATGCAACCATTAAATGTAAAAAATATTGCCCAAAGATATATACTCTAGATATCTGAAAGACATAGTTATATATTTATATACTTTTTAAATTTGCTCTTTCGATTATACCACTTTCTTCCACTCAGTACTGTGCTTAAAATGTGTGGACTTCAAAGTGAGATTTTAAAGGTATGTAGAGATTCAGATAGATACCAAGAGAGATTTACAAAAGCGTCCATGTACCTCTTGATCCCTCTGGGAATCAGATCCTTGTGATATTTACAGAGATTATCTTTTGACACGATGGTTGAGTCTCACAAAGTTTGCTTTTATCAGACATCTTACAGATGTGGGAGTAGGAATAGAGTTCTTTCTTCAGCTTGTTTTCTCTACTTCTTAATTTTAGTAACTTGAACTATTTCTCTTGGATTTCCATCAGCAGTTTAAGCCCCAGGTAAATTCTCTTATCTTCTATTAAGGAAATATTTATGTAACTTTCAGAAGACAAACTTTAAATTCTAGAACTTTTCCAAGTGTGTATCCTTTGGAAGAGGTCTTGAATGTCTGTGCAATTTCATATGTAATTTCTTGAAAAACGTGTTATTAAAGAGTGTCAACTTGATAGGGATTATTTTATTATTGAGGTGAAATGTCAGAAAGAAAATAATAAGTTTATTTTTTCCTAAAAAGACATCTTGAAATATTATATTAATGAAATTCTGGTTTTATTCCACAGACTGAAGTTCTGTATTTAACCTTTTTATGCTCGGTGCAAGTAAGAAATGATCACTTCTGTTCTTTTACATTAAAAAGAGTTAGTGGATTGCCAACTTTGTAACAGAATAAGTATGTTTAAGGGCAAAATATTTGTGGTTTAGAACTTTCCATCAAGCAAAGTTTGGCATACTAGCATTTTTTCAAGTTTGCTCTTCAAGCTTGTAGGGATGTAGTTGCTATCTTTGATGTGGAGCGCAGAGCGCTGCACTCACACACCCATTTCCCATGCTTGCTTGTGGTTACAGTTGTAAGACTGAAACTTCTGCTACCCTATACGAGTTGGGAGGAGGAGACTATACCTGCTGGAGCTGAATAAAAATAAGCTACTTTGAGGGAAGGTATGGGGATTGTTGATGATGAACATGAATTATGCTTTTAGTGTTTTGGATTTTAACAATCTTGTCTTTAAAAAGGAGTACCGCTTTGTTATTAATTTAAATGGCGCTTGTTTATGCTTCTTTTATCAAGCACTTGCCTCTTATTAGCACATTTGATTTTCAGAGCCAGTGTACTTCCTAACATTTTTTCTCTTCCAAAACCAATACCACCGGCTTCCATAAGACTAAAGATGACGTGCAGTATTTATTAGTTAGGAAGAAGTCTTTGGAGATGCACATGTCCATTTTGTATGTGTATTTGAGCATATCTATATAAATGTATTAAATATAAATATACAGATAGTCAGAGCTTAGCATATTAAAAAAGTATATTCTCCATTGATTTAACTATGTATTTTGCTACTGGTTGAAATAATACTATTTATAGTTGAGCATTATGAGTGTTCCTGGTAAAATGGGAAATGTTCAATTCCCTTTAGGTGAAACTGCTTTACTGTCCAGACTACAATCAAAATAAAATTCAAAATCTGATTTTCTGAGCAGTCTGAATATACAGCTTGCATAGCTAGCTTATTTCCAGAATGCCTTCAAATAGACATTAAAACCAGTAGCAAGAAGTCTGTGTAACACACCGCAGGGCATATGTACTGCAACCTGACTGACACTGTGTTATGCAATCTTACCCTGCAGTTTAGTACATTAAGAGGGTGCTTTTAAGTTCAAAACTAAAAACTTTGTGTTAAATTTTATTGGTACGTGGTCTTGTCAATTAAAGATTAGCCAAATGTCAATTGAAAACGTGAAACTGCGAATGTTTACAACATTCATTGCTCAGCAAAACAGTGGCAGTGTTCGCAGTCATGTTCAAATGCTTTTAAAGTATCTGACAACTTTGGGACAGTCAGGTAGACTGTGTTTGAAGTCACAAAAATCCAATTTTAAGTTTTGAAAATAATTATTTGTTTAAAATGTAGAAGTACTTTTGAGCTTATGCTTCTGTCAGTCATCAAAAACGCGAAGGAATTACATCTTCAGCTAAAACATTGCAGTGGGAATGGGAAATAAATCTTTAAGAAGACTGGTTGCTACAATCAATACCCAAGCAGTTTAGGTGACAGGTACACACTATCTAACTGATATAAATGACTTTTTGTTTTATATTGGGTTTTGCTAATTCCTTTGCTTCCTGCCTGAGGAGCTATTTGTTCAAGTGGTCCACTGGGGACATGTCAACTATTCATACAATCGCCGTGACTGATACGGATGTAATGAGGTTTTTTTCCTATTTCATAGTTCTTGCAGTCCTTGCCCTGACCGCAGGCTCAGTGAGCACATTCAGACTCCTTATGAAAAACAGCTCTGCCAGCTGAATGGCAGGAAGCTTATGAGTTTGTTTGCCAGACCTCTCTGGATGTATAAACCAGTTGCTGCAGTTCTTAAAATGACATGACTGGTGCAGTAGTGATTTTCTGCACTGAAGGTGGATGCCAGCAGGAGTTATGTACTGCAGACATTTTAGTGAACTCTGAAAAGACCACGTTCTAATACAACATTCCTAAACACTTCTGCTACCATGTGATTTTTCTCTCCATGATTAGCTTCTCTAGAATTGTGTCTGTGGGAAAGCACTTTATATGACTGCTTTACAGTGTAACAAGGAATTGTTTTCCCTTGTATTTTTAATATATTTTGGCTCTAAAGCATACCTCGGTTTCCTGCATTTATTTGTTAGAGGCAGCGGGGAAGAGCATGAGGGGCACAGAAAGTGTTTGTGCCCCGTGCCTGCTGAGGCTAGGGCTGAACTGAAAATCCGTTGTGCCAGTTAGCAACTACTTAAGCAGCTGAGTCTCTTTTGAGTCTGATTGTTCTCTGTAATTTCTAGCACTACCAAGGGGAAGCATGTGGGTTTTATTTATTGGTCGCTAACTATTCCATGATGGGTTTTGAAATGGTACACAGCAGTATTAATAGCTTTTCTCTGGAAATAGTACAGTCTCCCTGAAATGAAAGAGTAAGCCTCTCATAGTCACTCCAGTACAAAAATATCATGAGAAATGCTCGCTTTAAAAGGTATTCTGCTCTTGTTCAGTTTTTGTCAGGTTCAACTCCAGCCATGGCTTCCCGGTGGAGGTTGGTCCAGACTTCAGCATCCTCCAGCTGAAGGAAGTGGTTGCCCAGCGACAGGGAGTTCCAGCTGACCAGCTGCGGGTGATTTTTGCAGGGAGAGAGCTCAGCAATGACTTGACACTGCAGGTAAGTCTCCCTTGGTAGCTTCACTTCTGGACTGCTGCCAGCTACACTGCCTCTGCCTCTAATGCTGCCAATCTGACGTTCATGCCTGAGATCTAATAGAAAAAATAGTGCCTGGGGATTCCTTGAACTTTACTCCACACTGCTTCATTAATTCTGACCTTCTTAATTATGCATTAAAACAGCAAGCAGGAGAGATAGGGAAAGAGAGAGAATATGAGAGAGAGAGCACAAGAGAGAGCTATGCCTAGTGAATAAATGTTTACTGACTACAGAAGCAAGCCATGCACAATTTCTGTATCTGTTCAATTTCTATCTTACTTATTCCATTTGAATCTTAATGAAGAAGGATGTGAATAAATTGGTCTAAATCAGGCTGCACAGTCATCACATTTTATAGAATTTGTAACCCAATTGTGACCCCTGGAGGATAGCTACAGGGCTGCTGCTGCTCCATGTGCTGCTGTATGCGCACGCAGGTGAATGCACTGCTGGAGAGATGGTTCCAGATCAGAAAACCCACAGAAGTGTGCTTCAAACACTGAACTCATCAACGTGTGAAGTTAAGAGAGGAGCAGGGAGCGTGGAAAAGCAGCTGTAAGTAGCTATCTGAATTTCAGCTCCTGAAGGTTAGCTAACTGTTCTCCTCAGGAAATACAAAGGGGTATTCATCTGTGGTAAGCAGTAGTAACCATGGGAAGATGGGTTCAACTTTCCCTTCTTTGTTGTCTTTGCTACTGCTACCAGCACTGCCACAGTTGCTCTATGAATATTTTTTGTTTACCTTGAATGTGGATTTAGCAGTCACTATGATAGTCAGATCTTGGTGTAAGATCACACATTTAAGACTTTTGGGCAACCCAGGGAAAATTGCTGGCCTTTCAATGCAGTGCAAACACTGATTTAATGAAATTGCTGGCCTGCGGTGGTATGAAAGAACTACAGGTGGAATTTGTAGTAGTGGAGATGATTATATAAAAGATCCCTCACAGACAAAACTATTTCAGATTAATTGGGACTCGTATTTCAGAAGTATTGCTATACTTAGAATAGCTGCTAAGTCTGGATACAGAAAGTCACTACTTTATTGATGACCTATCACTATTTCTCCTCGTGTATGATATTTATTGCTTTGCAAAGGGGTTTAGGGAGTTTCAACACACAAAGGAGGGTATAGAAATTTGAATTGTTAGCAGTCTACAATGCATCACCCATGGATGGTGTTGACGCTTATATTCATGGCATAAAGAGCAAAGTGCTTCACTTAGATGTGAAAACATATATATTAAAATGTAAGAATAAAAAAAAAAGTGAATTGTAGAAGTTGTCAGTTGCCATCTGCTAGATTTGGATGTCTATGTTGTTCTGTCAGAAGCTTCTGAACCGGTTAGTATTTCCTGGGAAGCTGTAGGTATTGGTGTTCCTGCCATGTTATGTCAGCATATAACACAGATTTTTGGGCTAGTTTTACACTTGCACCCAAGTTTATTGTCTGCTACAACATAGAATCTGTTGCTAGGATAAATTAAAAGCTAGAAAAAGCTAAATGCTAGTAAAACTTCAGTGAAATACTGACTTCTGGCATTTGTTAAATCTGTAATTTCAGAGATAACATCATGTACGAGCAAATTAACTAGCTCTTATTTTCTAGAACAATTAATTTGCATGCAGAATAAGAAAAGTAAAACATACGTATCTACTCAGCTAACACTTAAGTTATTTCAGTAGCGTATGGTACCATAGAATTTCTACAAAGAACATTTTGTCCTTCCATTTTTCATAAATTACTTTTGAACTTATTTGCCCAAGATACTGTGGAAGAATCAGGAGGTCAGGAAGGAGGACTGATACTATTGCAGATAATGAGATTATAGAGGACATGGGAAAAGCTGCAGTAATTGCAGGAGTGCGGAGCAAGGCTATAGGAAATACTCCAGGATAGCAAACTTGATTTGTTTCACAGCTCAAAGAACAACTAGATTTGGCTTGACAGTCACTTTAGGATCTCAGCGGCTAATACAAAATGTAACTGAGAATGTGAAAGATGCATTTGTTTTCCTGTTTGGGGAAAAGGAAAAACCTTTCATAGAAGCTGAAACTTGTAAAAAAAAGAAATGAAGCTGGAGTGGACAAATGTTAAAGAGAAATTATGTTAAGAAAGAAATTGCTACATTGAGATTTTAAGTAATTTGATATCAACAACAACAGTAAAAGAAATGTAGGAAGAAGTGAAATATGTGTGGAGACATTTAATTTGGTACCTCAGATAAGTGTTTTGTCCTTGACAAAAGAGACGAAGATTATACACTGATTCTATTGTGCACAGGGGAGATGAGTATCTTGGTTAGTGACTAATGGGGAAGTAGTGAAATTAGAACCATGGTAAAGAAAGACTGGTAATAACTGGATGAAGAGTAAGACCTGGAAATTTGGACCTCGTAAGAAGGTATTAGAGTAATAAACTGCTTCCTTAAAGCACAGCAAATGGTGTCACTTTAAAAGTCCTAAATATTCTGAGGAATGATGAAGAGCTCCCTGCTGATTACAGTTCACTTTGGAATGAATAGAAGTAATTAATTGATATATACTCAAAATAGGAATTCTTTCAGAATGCTGTCACGAGTGTCTGAGAACAGTGATAAGATCTTCCTGTGGCAACTGTAAGGGTGAAAGAAGAATAGAACCATAAGAGTCACCAAAGGAACAAATGGGAGGCAGCTGCGTATCAGGCACATGGAAATGTTGTAACAGGAGATGACTGCTTACACAGTATTGTCATTTCCTCCAAGGACAACAAAATTAGTTAACAAGCCTTATGGAAGTAAAAAATGTAGTGTTTATTAATACGCAATTTTGCTCAATGTAAACTATTTTAAATTTATGACTGGTAATAGAAGCAGTATAATGTTAGTACAGGCTTGCCCTTTCTTGGAGAACTCCAACTCCCTTGTGTGAAGAAGCTCTCTGCAGTTTATAAGAGATATTCCCTGCCTTACAGAGCATACAGTGTAAACGAATAAGGCAGTCAAATGATGTGTTGGGAAGCAGTAGCCTGGCTTGTTCATAGTAATTAGCAAAATCTTCTGTTTCCCAATCCAGTACCACTTCTTTTTGACACTGTTTTCTCTAGGAGGTAAATTTAGAAAATACAGTTATGTGAAGCAGAAAGACTAAGCACATGATTAGTAACAGAACCTTTTAGCTTTAGCACAGTGCTCCACTGAGACGAT
>WEIS01003287.1:233-11239 GCA_013389965.1 Todus mexicanus | reverse complement strand
GAGCAATTGTTAGATGTCTTCTGGACCAGCTAGCAGTAGTCTTAACATACATATTCACCACGTTATACAACTGGTTATTAGTTAGCAGTAGCTCAGGTGATCTGAAATGCTGTGTTCTACCTTCAGGCTATAGAAAAAAAAGTACAGCTGTTAGAAGGTACACAGTATATAGATCAATAGTCCTAAAAAATATTTGATATGAGGAGTAACATGGTAGTTTTTCTACAAAGGAAGGTGAGTGATTTAGCTCTTTCTCAGTGCTAGATAGCCAAAGGGACAAACCCTACGTAACAGCTGAGAGTTGCCTTTTGGTTATTTGGTCCAACTGAATCCATTAATAGCATTTTGTTTAAATGATTACAGCAAAGTGAGCTTAATATTGAAATATTAACATACTAGGTAAAAAATACTGTAATATTTACTGATATTCTATCTTGAAGGTGTTGACTTTAGTTTACTTATGAGCTATAAAGAAAAAATACAAGAACATAAAATAGGGATTTCAAACAACATAAAATGGTATTAAGATATGTACCAACCAACCAACCAAAGGGTTTGCCTGTAAAAATCCTCCAGAAATAGAAGATCATATGGCTTCTTAGGACTGTCAGTACTTAAAGGATTTGATATTAAACTAAGTCTCTTTCTGTTTTTCAGGTCATGGTAAGAGACTCTTCCTCTTCTCCACCATGTTTCACATACCTGACCTTTCCCTTTGCTTCTGCATATATTGGTCTTATCCCTAAATATTTAATAGCTTTGGACTTATTTTCAGCAGAGAAAATAAGAATTCTTTAGAAGTATTGTGATACAATAACTTCTTGTGATAATGTTCACATAGCTTTGGTAACAATTACTGTATAACTAAATCACAGTTCAAAAAAATATATACTGGTGCTTACTTCTTGAAATTTGCATGAATTATTCTTGCATCTGAATACCTAGAAATACTTAGTATATACCACCTTAAAATATACTTCTTGTAAGGAGAAGAATATTACTAATTCCGTTATTTAAAAGACACTAAATGACTCCCCTAAGTTTATTTGGCAAAGAAAGGACTGACTCCTGGTCCTCAACTCTCAGCTCAGTGCCTAAACATGGACATTTCTTTCTACTTCATGTTATACAGATGACATAATCAGAAATGTAACAATATTTAAAGAGATTATGGACAGGACTTGAGGGAGACTGTCACTGAAGTAAGGAGAGCCAGAGCCTCTGCATTTGACACATTCAGTGCAATGTATTTCGCTTGAATCTCCTGTCCTCTTTTGGGTTCTTAACTAAGGTCTGAACTGAAAATAGATGTACTGAGATACACTGAATGTCTTAACTATATGATGGGCAAGATTTTAATCCCTTTTTCTTTAAAAGGTTAACTAGGTTACACTGCAAATTATATGTACATATATTTTTATAACCAAATATATCTACATATATATTTTTCTTGGTGAATATATACATCTTTATGAAGGTCTGCATGTGTGAATTTGTGAAGGAAAGTATATCATACCAGTGACACATAAATTTAATTAACATGAAAATTGTATAACCCATCTTTATTTTGTGTATGTGCACATGTACATAATATAAGTGTGTTTTCCATTTTTGGGGGTAGAAAACAGAATCTTAAAGTCAATCTTTGTTATTTTCAAATATCATTTTCCACTGGAGAAGACAGAACTATTTGCATATTTATTAAATATATTTTACACAGAAAATTCATAACTATGATGCTGCATCTCATTGAAAGTCTATTTCTACAAGCAGATGAGGTCATTAAGTAGAAAATTCTGTACAAAAATATAATATGTGTTGGCTACATTTAGAATAAACTGTAATGGGACCTGGTAGAGATTTTGAGCCTTAGGCCATAAAATTCAACAAATGCAATCATTCTTCTGGTAACACTAACATTAACTCAGTTTTGGAAAGCCGAGTAACTAGGCACACTGGTCAACTCTTAAAATTCAGTATATTTTGATAGTCACCACATCACTGAATCTGAAATGTTTTGTTTATTTTTTATTCTGCATAGATGGTATGTCAAATCAGTATGATTTAACTGTGCATAAATTCTGACATTTTAGGGACAATGCTTATGGGAAAATACCTCACAAAATATTACGGCACTTTTCAAGTTTGGTAGTAGCCTATTCCAGGTTTGATTACAGACCTTCTGTTGATGGACTGATGCCACAGTAGCAGATCAACTGGTGGAAGAGCTGAGGAGACAGGACATCATAATAGATTCACTGGAAATATTCCCAAGAAGGCACACCTTTATTGCTAGGTTGTTCTCTCAGGAGTACTCACTCAGCTGTAGAAGGCTGCAAGTTGATAGACCAATTTGACTAACTTCCCTTTTTTGCCACCATGGCAGATCATAGGCAGAACTCTTTACATCCCAGCTCTGTACTGGTGGCTTCCATTCCTGCACTTGGATGGCATGTGGATTTTGAATGAGGGAGCTGCTAGTGAAAAAGAGTTGCAAAGGGAGATAAAGAGCAGAGCTGGATAAAATAAAAAAAAAATCTACCTTTTCTTTCTTTCTTGACAGAAAATCTGTGCAAAACAGCATAGCATGAGATAACACAAGAGTAGATAGCAGAAGAAAAATACCTCAGGACACAGTAGAGAAAAAGATATTGTCAGGAATCTGTCTATTCCAGAATGGGGACTCAGACATAAACACAAAGGGTGCATACATCACTGCAACAAGGCAAACATATTTGGACATTTTCAAACATATGACCAGATAACTGGTAACCAGATAAATACTTTAAAATAATCAAATGTCTAACTAAGGAGTAAAAGGTGGAGAGTACAAGAAGAAACTTTTTATGGAATGGTTTCAATCATAATACCACTTAAAAGGACATGAGGTCACTGAAATACAACAGTGTGAGTTGAATCAGAGCCTGGCTGAGCACTGGTAGGAGAAACATGTTTTGGCTGCATCCAGCATGCAAACAAAGGGAAGGCACCTGCACTGGATGAACTGGCTTCATCGGCTGTTTGTACAAAGATGGGTCCAGCAGTAAGAGTGCACCTCTCCCCAGCCACTACTCTCTGTGATTCAGTACAGTAACTGCAGACATCGTTGTATCTCTGAATGCATTAACTGGAAGAATAGGATTTGACTTTATGACTAAGATATTTACAGTCCTGTCAAAACCCTGACTTTCTTTTGTAATATGAGGAAGAAGTACACATCCTTTGGGAGTGCAGAGGGCTCTATATGAAAATGGTTAACTCAACAGAAAGATGCAATGATGAAAAATGGGCAGTAAGAAAGGAATTATACTGGTGAATCCTAGTTCTTTGTGGCAGAAACTGATAGCTGTCAGGTTGATCAGTGATGATGACAATGGCCACAGGTCTATGTAAAGGAGTCCCAGAGCTTGCATCACTCTCAGTATCTCAGTGATTTGACAGATATGTGGCTTTTGATACATCCCTGAGTATGACTCTGGAGGTAGTTGAAGAACTTATTTGAAACATCAATCTTTAATGAGCACTGGGGATTTTTCCAGCAGCCTAAAGTAAAAGAAGTTTTTATTTAAGTTTTGCAGGTTTCTGACATAACACATCAAAGTTGCCCTAATAAAAATATTTGTGCCTTTTCTTTATATTTTAGAAACGTTTTCATTCACTTTTTTTGTATTGAAAAAATAAACCTAAAAAATTTTTACTCTACTTGTGAAAAAGATGCAAGTCAACACATATTATATGTTTTTTCCTTCTACTGCATTGATCACCTTTTCTGTCTTTTTCAACTCAGAAACAAAATAGCAATTAGCTTGTATAGATATGAAACCTGCCTTTGGGGTCCTGAATTCACTAAGAGATTTTAACCTGACCAGCTGTACCTGGGATGCCCATCCACACCCCTGGGCACTCAGTCCCTGCTTGAGCTCTGCCACAGGCCCTCCTGTGCCTTTCTCAGTCTCCAGCCCTGCCTCTGTCACTGTCCTGCCCTGTCCTGTCCTCAGACCCCTCTGTCCTGTCTTCTGCTGGTCCTGAACTGGAAGGACCTTGTACCTGACTCTATTTTGACTGGAATAGTGTGAGACTGTCAGCAGAACTTGCTATCCACACCCTACTCTGCCCACCTTGCTGTGCCCTGGCTGTCCTTACTGAGAGTTGCCTGTGCTACCTTCCACTCCTGGTTTCTCCTCCTTTGTGGAACAACCGTGCTCCTGCTGCTTCCTGGCAAAATTATAGACATCACAGAAAACTGTTTGGAAAGCAGTAGTTTGATGCTATGCTATGCTGAATTTATCTAATTTCAATGCAAGCTGTGGATGCTTTTAGCATTAAAAAACCCCAATACACTAAATACAGTACCTGTTAGATTCCCGTCTTTCAGTGTCTTTTGTAACAACTTGGAATTAAATGCAGTACTAACTTATGGAATTCCCTGGACTTTGTGAGACAGCATTTTTTTAAGAGATGGAGTTAGTTGTGAAAGGGATATCTCACATACAAATTTATGCTAAATGAAGAAGTCCAAGAAGTTTCCAAATAGCGAACTTTAAAGAAAAGATGCTTATTTTTGCAGTAGAACTGTAATAATTCTTTACCAAGGCAAGTAAAATCTTCTTGGGAGTACCTTCAAGAATCACAGCATATTGTCTGAGTTTATGTTGTGATATATCATCATACAATGTGAATTCTTCATGAAAACTCCACTGTAGGAAAGTTGAATTTAGCAGAAGGACCCCAAGCTGAACAAGAGCTGGAGGAGTTGTCCTATCACCACTGGCTGAGGGAGCTGGGCTTGTTCAGCCTGGAGGAGAGTTTCTGGGGGACCTCACAGCAGCCCTTCATCATCTACAGGTGGTCATCAAGAAGACACAGAGGGGGCATTCACAGCAATGCATAGTGGAAAGCTACAGACAACAGGCACAAATTCAAACAAGTGATATTCAGGTCAGACATAACACAAACCTTGTCCTCCATGAGGACAGCCAAGCTGTGGAACAGGCTGCCCAGAGAGGTTGCACACTCTCTGTCCTTGGCAGTTTTTGAGATTGCCCTGAGCAATCTGGTCTGACCTCAGAGCTGGCCATGCTGTGCACAGGAGATTGGATTAAAAGACCTCCTGCGGTCCCATCCAGCCTGAATGTTGCTTTGGTCACACTTCAATTCTCATTTAATGCAGTAGTAATATTATAGCTGACAATAATATGTTTCATAGTATATTTTTCCTAACGATATGGATCATATAAATCAGTGACACTGATGTAAGCATCAGCAAAATATTATTTATAGAAAGAAGCCACCAGTGTTGGTTTGAGCCTATTAGCTGAACACAGGGACAGAGAGTGAGCAGGAAGGAGATCAGATCAAAAACCAGGGAAATATGCATTCAAAATCCCAGGTGGAGCAAAAAAATGTCCTCATCTTATGTTTAAGCCAAAAAAAAGATTTTTAAGTCTCAGGACAGTACTGTTCAAGACAGATAAAATATTCCTCTGAATTTTCAAAAGTGTTACCTTAGATTTAAAGTAAAGTGGCTGTAGTGTCATTTTAGATTTAAATTAAGAACTAGAGTAAATAATTTTGTTGCAGAAACTGGATGGTTTACACATACTGAAGAAACAGTGTTTGACAGTTTAACATTTGAAATTTCTAAGAATTTTTTTCCTGAGAGTTATGCCAGGGACAACAATCAAGCAATTTTGGTCTCCCTCTAAGCGTCTGACATATATTTAGCGTATTTACAGATTTGGCAGGCTCTGAAAAAGCACTGGAATACTAAAAAAAAAATATTTTTTTTAACATCCTGCCTGCAAAATTGGCAGCAGTTAGTTCATTCACAACTCCTGAAAGATTAAAAGTTTTTCTCTTCCTCAGTGCCCCCTAAAGCATTAATTTGCTTCTTTGGACGACTTTCTAAAGCTTATAATTGGACCATTCACAGGAGCTAATCAGCTATCATGAAAATCCATGCAGATGAAGATCAGGGAGACAAGTTCACGGCTCAAAAGTGTACATTTAAAGAAATCCAGCTCCCTTTTTTTTTTTTTAATAATAAAAACAGCAATTAAAATTATCTAAGCAGTTTAAATTTATCCGTTTCAAAAGGCTTTAGACTCTGCTTGAGGGTGAAAAAAAAATCCTGAAAAAACAGCATAACATCCCCCCTTTCTTTTACCCGAAGAAAACCTGAGCAGGAAAGTCTTCTCGAGCTTTATGAAGGCTATAGGCGGCGCTGCAGCACCGCAAATGGGACCGCTGCTCCGCGCTGCCCACCTGGCACTGCTCGCTGGATGCCCGGGACTCCGTGTTGCCCACCCTGCACTCCACCCTGGCTGCCCGGCACACTGCCCTGCCCAGCAGGCTCCCTGCAGCCCAGGAATTCGCTGTTCAGATGATTTCTTACACCGAAGCACACTAAAATCTTTATTTTTACAAGAATTAGCTTTCTAGGTTATTATAGCTGTTTGTTTGCTTGTGGGTTTTGGGTTTTTTTTGTCCTCGGGTTATTGATGCTTGCTTTAATTTAAGTGGTAGAATGAAATCCAAGACTTTTGCTGTAGCTACTGCCATGGGTTGCATTAAATTACGGTCTCAAGCTCCGTCAGGAGAGGCTTAGGAAAAAATTAGGAAAAAATTCTTCACTGGAAGGATGATTAGCTATTGGAATGCACTGCCTGGGGAGGTGCTGGAGTCATGGTCCTTGGACGTGTTTAAGAGGAGACTGGATGAGGCACTGAGTGCTATGGTTTAGATGATGGGTTGGTGCTGGTGTTGGGTTATAGGTCAGACTTCATGATCTCAAAGGTTTTTTCCAACCTTTAAATACTGTGATACTGTGAAATCACAGAACCAGGGAATCACAGAATGTTAGGGACTGGAAGGGACCTCGAAAGATCATGTAGTCCAATCCCCCCACTGCGGCAGGATCACCTAGACCAAGTCACACAGGAATTCATCCAGGTGGGTTATGTATATAAATAGTGCAAGCTTTTCTAGAACCATAGGACAAAGACTAAAATTGGCTTTGTCTGTTGACTTACTTATACCTTGATTTTTTTAAAAAATAGACTTGTATTTCATTGTGGCATGGAATGCATTTTTCTGGAGAGTTCACAAAATAATATCTTTTAATATAGTGCCATTTGACTGAGTCCACTATTTGTGTTTGTTTCTATCTTAAGACGTTAATGTAAAAAGAAAATATTATGCAAGAGCTAAATTAGTATGATTGACAAAGAATTTACTATAGTATAGCTTTTTTAAAAAAATACTGAATTTCTGCCTCATAGATAATTGGTGTACTTGCAAACCACTTGTGATGGTACCCCTGAAAATCACATAGAATCACACAGAAAATAAATTACTGTTCCAGATATTCTATCCTTTCAAATAAAATAGTGTATTTATGCATTTGACAAATAGTGTTGCGTACTTCCTGGTGACCACAAAAGAAGCAGGAAATTATAAAGGATACAGAATTTCTAGAGATGCTTTTCTTTTTTTCCTTCCCATTTTTCCTTAATACCATCTATCTTCATTTTCTTCTAAGCTTGCCTCTCAGCTGTAGGATGTAATATACACAGTGGACTTACAACACAGCATACTCCAGTCTGGATTTGATCTGAATCAGGTATTTTTACAGTTTGTTCAAATAGACTGTGTTGCAAGGAATGGATGTTAAACACCCATGGCTCTCAAGCAACTCTGTACAAATGTCTTTATTCAGATTAGTAAAGTAAAATGGGCTCAGAATGTGTAAGATCACTGACATATAACACAGATTAAAATTAAAATATAAATTTAATCCAACATGCTTTCCCTTTACTTGTCTTCAGCTACCCAAATGCACTGCAGTATGTCAGCTTTTGGATTGTCTGATCTAATTATGCAGTTTCATCATCTAAAGAAGGCTCATCTTCCATGTGAAACACTATTCCTCACTGAGATAGTCTCAAAAATATAGACATACAAACCCCTGGTTCCATAGTCATACCATCTTACCAGGCACAAACCAAAACAATCAATCTTAGAGCGCCTGCTAGTGTTCACCTACACTTACAGCAGAAAGCATGAGTGCTTACTGGATGCAAGATAACACCAAATGGAGGCGAGTGCCGTCTCTGATCCCAAACTAATTACAATGCTCTAACTTTCTGATTCAACATCAGAACTGAAAGCTGATATTGATTCATGCATGCATTTTCTGAGCATTTAAACACAGTCATTTTCTGTGTACTAGCACTAGTAACATATGTGAGTTCAACGTAGCCTTTCAGAAACCAGGAGACATAACCACTATCCTTCAATTACACTAGTTATGAGAATTTATTCAAGCTTATCTGCCAAACTATTTAGATGAAAAAATACTGACTTCCACTTTCTGTGTTCAACTAAACATTCATGGGCTAGTAAATTTGTATTTATTCATTCATATGAATGTAGAAATGTACACCTGGGAAAAAAAAAAAAACTCCTAAGATAGGACATATGATACACAGTAACATACCAGAGCACAGAAGAATGGCTCTGAGAGTAGTAAAAATCACTAGAATTAGAGCCAGGCAGGTTCTTGAGTTGTTTATCCTTTTCCACCTGATAAATGTTTGTCTAACATCTAAGAAAGAAAATTTGCTCTGGGTGCCAGCTTGAAAGATTTTTGGAGGAATGATCAAGGAAACTTGTTTGTTTTCTGCAGCAGTTCAGAAGCTTGCTCATTCTTCGTAAGTAAATAGATTACATCAAAGGCATCTGACTCTATCACCACCTTCTTCCTAACAGAATC
The DNA here is from genome assembly GCA_013389965.1 of Todus mexicanus. Lineage (NCBI taxonomy): Eukaryota > Metazoa > Chordata > Aves > Coraciiformes > Todidae > Todus > Todus mexicanus. The sequence continues at coordinate 2,466 of WEIS01003287.1, read as the reverse complement.
AATACACAGTGCCCTGAGCTTTGACCAAGTACCCTGGTCAAAGACAGTGAAATTACTCTGTGAAACTTTGTCTCTACCTTGATTCCACCAGATGATGATTTCAGTATTTTTCTGCCAGACAAAGGTGACTAATCATCTTCATATCTCACCAGAGATGTCATAGTTGCAGTTTGTGGATAAATGAAAACTACAGGGTAGTGATAATTCCTGACATTAACTAGATGCTGGCTGTGGATCAAGATCCTTCAACTTAATGTGTCTTGCAATATTAACAGCTTAGAACTGACTGAACTTTGTAATGGGATACGCAGAAGTTTTCCTTGGTGCTACTTCTTTTAGATTAGGTGACTTCTATTTATGTAAAAGACGTGTCTCCACTAGCATTTCCAATGGAAAGTATGTGTTTCTTCATTTAACAGTGATAAATGCTGGTAACATGTGAAGCTAGTATTCCACATGTGTTTAAAGCAGATGGGAAAACTTCTGTCATGATTTTAATAAAAAATAAAGGGTTTTATTCTGCCTTCTTTATAGGAAAAAAAACCAAACCAGGAATAAAAGATGCTATTTAGTAAATAGTACCATTTCCTATTTTCACAAAACTGCTTTAAAAATTAATTATTAACTTGATTATGATATCCTTGTACCAATAACATATGCACCTGGTGCTGCTGGCTAGGCTTTTCATCTCTGCATTACTTGTTCTTGCTCCTAACTTCCTTCTCCTGATTTAGCTGCAGTTTGCAAAATACTAGTACTCCTCTATTAACTCTCCACCTCCTCTGAATATGACAGTTCCTCACGGTATCCTGATTCTCCTGCAGCTGTTACATTCCTTTCACTGCTGCTTTCACAAACTTATGCTATTAAATATAGTGCATAGTGGGCCTTATTTCCTATACTCCAAAACTGCTTGTATGATGTAATAGCTCAGCCATATCTTTTGTCATATGGAGCACTGCAAGATGTTCATGAGCAGCATTGTTGTCCATGAAAAAAATGTTTTGAAAATGCATTCTTTTAAACATATATTTAATGTTAAAGGATAGAAAAAGCCTCACATTAGAATTTCAAATGATGAAGTTGTACTGATTTACCCCAGTGGGGCATCAAATGCTGTAGGCTTTTCTTTTATTTTTAACATGCATATATTCACAGTAACCTAGCAAGCAAGATAAACTTAACAGATTGTTTGGTGTCTAATAAAACTTGCAACTTCCATTACTGCCATGAAGACACGTTGTTCTCAGCTACAGTAGATTGTGGTAAACTGCCCAGAAAATTCCTTCTTTAATTTTTTTCTAATCTGTAAAACATTACATCCACAGAAAGTGATATTATGTTTTTCTAACATAAATATAACAAAATGGCAAGTAGATTCTAGGTAAAATAATACTGGCTGTACTCTGTTACAGTTAACACCCATTGAAAAATATGAGACATTCATTCAGATTCTAAAGAGTAATGCTGAGGTAAAAATGGTAGGAGAACATTCTGTAATATGTAAGCCTATTAATTATTAATATGATTTAAATAATGGTGACTCATGTTCTGTCATTGTCAAATATTAGCTTGAGGGGAGCTATTGTTTCACCTTTATTGTGGCCTGCCTTTCTTTTTCTTTGCTTTCATAGTGTCTTGTTTCATTTTACGTGTGAAGTAAAGTCAATGTAGAGGACCCAAAGCTAATTATATCTTCATTAATATCAGAAAAACTATCTTAATAATAAACATAATAATCAGGAGATTTAAGTAAGAGGAAAGATAAAAAGACAAACAAATATGCAATTTTTAAAGAAAAAATTGCATGTTCAGAGGAAAAATCAATTATTACATAAACTTTAATCTTTACAGGTTTATGCAAATTAGGGGGGATATCTTAAGCAATATAAATTAACAAGAAAGACCAGGTGTTGAACATTAAATAGCTAATTTCAAAGGAGCTGTGTTGATACATGTGGCAAATATAGCTAAAAATTATTTGCACAGATGTATACAATTTATGCTGGCAAACAGGCAGGACATTAGCCTTGATCTGTCTGTTGCCGTTGGCATAGGCAGATTTTGTTATGCAGAGAGCTCTAGGTACCTTTACTGATGATTCTGAAAATGCTGCCCATGTGTGTGTTGGTGAGTAGTCTGCAAGGCCATAATAAATGGTCTGTATTTAGTCTGTGTGTGCTAGTCTTTGAGAAATTTTAATGCTGCAATTGATTTCTGTCATTGTTTCAGC
>WEIS01003280.1:0-17463 GCA_013389965.1 Todus mexicanus | reverse complement strand
GCCAGGTCCCTGGAAATCACAGCAAAGACTTTCATATGTGGATCTCAGGGCAATTCTGTTTATACATGGGTCTTCTGAGTCCATAGGCTTAAGACAGATGACCTCAAAACACCTCAAGACTGTCAAACCTGGAGTTCATGATGGGTGCTGCATGCTCATGGTGTTGCTGTTGTCGATGACTTGGCTTTTGATTTCATATCAAAGAGTGTGTCATTTCATCCTTGTCCTTCAGATGGGAAATCAAGACACACTGGCAAAGACTGGAGCCAAATGCTTTTCTTCCTGGTATTTCTGAAAGGTGAATATGTCTAAATTTCAGTTTGAGAAAAAAAATTAGAAAAAATAAAAATAAAATTTCTGAAAATTAAACTGTATGTGACAAATACTGTGAACACATCCCTTCCTAGCTGCTCAACAACCACAGAAGAAATGGAAGAATGTGAGAAATAATGGCAGCGTTCATGAGTCTCAAGAGGGAAGAAAAGGTTGCAGAATATGAAGGAGAAATGGTCCTACTGACGACCAGAAAAATCTGTAATTTTTTCCTCTTTTCTAACCTGAAAATAGATTTTTATTTCTAAAAGAACATGCGTGGCATACTAATTTGCCAAGGATTGATGTTTGCATCCATTCAAGCTTGGCAACCAACAAAAATGTATTAAAGCTTAACTCGTATTACTTCTGTAGTGCATGTACTGTTGTAAAAGAATGGGATACAAGAGGAAGTCAAGGCATAAAATATAAATCGAGGCTTTATGAAGGCATTGTTAAAATCTTGCCATCTGTGAGGGGACAAGGTTTAATATTTCTTCCATTTGCAATTCAATGAACTTGCACCAATGCAAATCTGATTAAATCAAAGGGGTAGTCAGTTCCAATTATTTTTATTAATGACCACAGCTATAATCACTGTAAACATAGAGTTTCTGACGCTTAATAGGAAGATTTGACCTCGTAAAGGTTAAACCCATTAGTTCATTTGGCCTGACCTCCTGTCTGTCTGACAGCTTGTGTTGAGAGCAGAATTTGGTTGTTTAGCTTCAATATCTATCCCCAGAACTCATCCTGTCTTGCCTTGGAGGCAAAATTTTAAAAAAAAGAAAAAAAAAGAAAAGAAAAAAAAGGCAAAATCTACCACATTCCTTGGTAGTTTGATCTAGAGGTTAGTTCTCTTGTATGAAAACCATACACTTAACTTTGAATTTGTCTATCCTCACATTCCAGACATTTTGGTTGTGCTCTTTTCCTGGAATGAGAGATCTTCACTGTCAGGTACCACTGCACTCTGAGAGAAGTATTTCTCAAACTTCTTTTTCAGATAGGTGAAACTACTGCTGCTCACTATGCCATTACTTTATCCAATACTTAAATAATTCCTGTGGCTGCTTTTTGAAACCTCTCAATTTTTTCAAAAAGGATGTCAAGTTGTCCCCAAGATCCATCCCTAATTATTATTTCTCTGACATATTCCTAAGGATTTTTTTCTACAGTTATTTTTTTCACAGCATTACACAGCTATTTCCCCACTCGGTCCTTTATGGAATCACTGGCATTATGGTCACAGCATCTTTTCAAAGGATGCAGTCACTCCCATGAAGAAGGAATGGAGTTTTACCTGCTACAGGCAGGGACTCTTTGCCCATGTCTGCAGTGATGGAGAGCAGGTGAGAAAGTGCAGGAAAGTTATAGTTTATAGGGAAAAAAAAATTGTTTCTAACGAAAGCTTGAAAATCCCTTTGTGGTAGTCATGGGGCAGGATGCTGCATTTTGAGCTGCATACTTCAGCAGTGTGGAAATGGAGGAGCAAGAAACATGAAAGCATTCGAGTGCCAAGTGAGTAGCACGTGCCTCACAGTATGGATATGCAAAAATATTGCCCTGATTTTGGTTCTGTCATATTTTTAGTATGTTTCTAGTAACTCCCTGAAAAATTGGTCGTTTTATTTTGAAAACCTCTTTTCACATACGTTCCAGCAGAGTCAGCCTCTTGAAAATCCATTTAAAGAGCAAATCACTGGCCTCTGAAAAGAGAGGTAGGAAAATCTTAAAAGCACTAAATTCGACGATTTGGAATAAAGGAAGCTTAAGACAGACAACATCTGTTGTTTTCAATCCCATGGGATTTTCTGCTTTTTTTTTTTCCCCAAATCTCAGCCCCTAATGAAGAGCAATGTCAGATTTAGAAAGGACAAAAAAATATATGCTTTATACAAAATTAGAAATGTGTCTGAAAATCTAAAATCCTTGAGTATGTAAGCCAGCATCTGCTTCAGATATTTCTTTGGTAATGGAGTGAGGTCCGAGTATTGTGTGTTCACAACAGTTTTCAAATGCTACCATATATTTAAACAATCTTCACTGAGGTGAATATTGGAGGAAGGAAAAGGATTTTAGTTTAATTTTTAATGGCCAAAACCAGCTGCAGAATTGGACCCAAAGGTTTTTAGAAAATTGAGAGGTCTTTTCACAATGCTAGGTGGAATTGCNTAATTTTTAGTGGCCAAAACCAGCTGCAGAATTGGACCCACAGGTTTTTAGAAAATTGAGAGGTCTTTGCACAATGCTAGGTGGAATTGCAATGGCATATACAATAGCATAGGCTACTAAAATAGTCATGGAATCATGTGCATTTCAGGGAAATGCAAAATATTTCCAAGAATAACAAGGGCTATTAAGATATTGCTGGGAATATTCTTTTATAGTCAACAGGATTTTTAATATTAAATCTCAACAAAGTAGATGCATATGTAAATGACATTCTGTCAGAATAACTTCTTGTATAGACTTTGTTTTCATAAGGGTTTGGAAAACTTTCAAGCAGTTCTGAGGTATTGACTCAACGTACCAGCGTCGTAACAATGTTGTAGCCAGCGCTGCAGGATTCTTCAAGTATCCTGTGATTTCCAGCTTGAGTGATAGAAAAGGAAGTTTAAAGGAAAGAATTCTGAAAATGGCTAAAACACTTGACACTTCCCCTTGCTGCAGGTACAGGAATAGCCTTTTGGCAGTGTAAGCTTACCATGTGCATCAACATATTTTTGTACATTGTGCCATGAAGCTAGAATGTGAAATAGCTGGATTCTACAGGGATCTGGAAACAAACCGGCCTGGTATGCAGATTTCTGGCTTAAAAGGGGAATAAAGTCGATTGTGTGATGTAAACCTGAGCTTTTCTGCCAAAAGTATACCCCTGAAAATTAAAATTCTGTCCTGCGTGCAAGTGAAAGTTATACACCCTTGACTATATGTGGGAAAAGCAGGCAAAATCTTTAGGTGCTTTCTTAGCAGCTGGTCTGTACTGGAGGGATCTGTCTTAAGTTACCACCATTTCTTGGTCAGCAGGTTGCATCGGTCAGGAGTGCCACCAAACCAACATCCCTTTCCTTGCTGAAAATACAGTTGTCATCCTTTCTTGCATCAAATATGTCTTGCCTCTGTCATTCGTGCTGTTGCAACTTTTCTGCTGGTCTTCAGAGCCCTCCTGCAGTCCAGGGTGCAGTTACCTTATTACCCAAGGTGCGAGCAAATCTGGCATGTGCCTCCTCTCCCTGCCCGGCTGCCTTTGGCTGCCATGTGATATTCAAGCACTTGTTTACCCATTCACAAAGACCTGTAAACTGCAGGTCAGATTAACTTTAATGATTCCTCACCATTTGCAGTCCATAGGTACTTGGCTGGGATGCAGAAACTTTATGTCCCAAAGAAGATTTTGGTGGATAACTGCATGACCCTTTCAGGGCTGGTCAGCCCTTGAGAGTTCTCTCCCTGGACACGTGCAGAAAGAGCCGTGCAACAGCGCTCTTTGCTTAAAGCCTTCCTTCTTCTCCCCCAGTAATTATAATTCTATTTGCTCAAGCAAATGAAGAGTTGGCAGTCTGGAATGTAGGCTGAAAGGCACGTGGTACTAAGGAAGCTCTTTGCTTTGCACGTACATACTATTACATGCCTATAGCAATAATAATTCTAATTTGTCCATGGGCTGCGCTGAGGAGTACTTTCAAGATATGCATCTCTGTGAAGCTCTTTCACGAAATCTTTACAGGCAGTGTATGTATGGAAAGAATTCAAAAGCTCTGGAGTGCGTCACAGATATGTTTGTTAAAGCAGTGTGTGTATGGCTATTTTTTGTTAACGGGCTATAAAGTAATGAAAAACTTAGTCACGTAACTTCAGCTCTCTGTTTCCATTCTTGTTAATGCTGTTACCACAGCTGTGATACAGCAGAGTTGCAGTGGTACAAGGGAGGATTAGCTTCATTCCTGCTGTTATTAATGATGCTGATATGGTTATTTTATTAAGGGCCTTATTATTTTAGCTTAGTTTTGACTGCTTTGCGAGCTATGTGTGCAAGTAAAAAGAAGGTGCATTTACTCTGAGGTAAATCCACCGACTCAGTTTAATATTGACAGCTTTATCTGGATTTAAGCCACTGTATATGGGATTCAAATATGAACCGACCTCTGACTGTGAGCACGTAGGATTTCTTGTTGTGAATTTGGTACTGTTTCAATGTTTGCAGTAGTCCTATAAGTCTAGATGGTTTAAGGTTCATTCACTGTGCAAGCTGACCATCTGCTCTCAGTAACTGCAAACTCACTTCCAGTGTTAATAAACTGTTTCTGTGTTCTCGCATGTCTCTAAAGTGCCTCAAGCAACTGTTCCTTCCTCACATGGAAAAATCACAGCAGCTGTGGAATTCACAAGGACTGCAGTGCTTGTCTCTTGCTACACTTCTGGCAGCAAATCGCAAAGTGCAAATAACTTTTCTAACTACGTAATAACTGCAAACCCATTAAGTGTAACTTCTGTGACACCAGAAGAAAAAACCCACTTGCTTTAAAAGAGCCCTAATAGGATTAGAGAGTGTGTGAACACCTGGGCTTGCTCTCAGGGCCGCCTGCTAACTGGAACATGTTAGAGATAAGGACCCAACTTCTCCTTGAACGTTGGCCAGAGGAGTTGNATCAGCCTGCATGGAGAGCGGGCAGCCTCAGCCCACCAAGGCAAGGAGGCATCCACCAAAATGCTCTCTCCTGCACCTAGGTGCTTATCAACAGCTGCCACTAAGTATCCTTGTGAAATGCAAAAGCCAAAATCCTCTTCCACACTGAACTGTCAAACTGGTATATTTGGGCACAGACTACCTGATCCCTAGTTTCTTGCAAATCTGCTGTCAAAGGACACAGTGACACTCACATTTTGCATAAGATGTTAATTATCTGAGATATCTGCCTGCAAACCAGAAGGGACTTATACCTAAAATCCCCAGATCTTCATAGAATATATGACCACAAGGTTGCCAAGTACTTGAGGGCAATACGAGAAAAATTAATAAATACATATTTTCACTAAGATCATACAGTTTTTTATGGGGCTGCCCTGAAATTTTGTTTTAGGAATAGTGGACATAGTTGTGCTGTCAGAGGTTGCAGAGGACACAGGAATATTTAATTAATCCAGATAGCAGAAGATAAATGGACTTAAACAGGACATAATTAAGCTAGGTATATGAACAGCACAGTGGCAGATGAAATTCAACATTGCAGAAAGTAGGTCAATCAATAACTGTGAGGAATAATCTGATCTACATTGACCCTTTGCAGGTTTCTAGATAACCTATCACAAATGAAGTTTTCAAGAAGACATTTAGATCTGATTTCCAGCCCTAGGAGTCGATGTTTAACGTCCTCCCTGAGCGCACAGCTCTGTGCAAGGCCTTGTCTCCAAGGCTGATTGCACTGGGTCTCTCACGCAGGGCTGTGATATGATCTCTGAACAACTCGGTGAACCTCAGATTCGACTCAGTTAAAACTGGAGGAACTGAGCTTTTGCCAGTATTGCTTCTTTTACTTATACTATCCCTCTGTGTTCCTTGACATATGGACAAACATCTTCAGGTTTCTTCCCTGCACACCAACCTTCACCATGTTTTCTCTGTGCATGTGTATTTGTTGCTTTAGTTCTCCAGAAAACTTCTCTTGTTAAATCCCAGTCACACTTAACGTCCTGTTAAGTTGACTGCTTCAGCTTGCCAGGCCCCGGTGAGTGATGCTCAAAAAGAACTGGTTTTAAAAATGGCCCATTATGTTTTACTACTCATTGTTTACATTGGGCTCATCACTGGGTAGCTTCTCTCGAGCCAGCTGTGCTGCACACTCCTCTTCATCCTCCTCGGTTTCCCGTTGCAGGTGAGCAGAGCTGGCTGACAACAGCAGGTCCTGCTGCTCCCACTGTCGTACCTTGCTCCACAAATGACATTTTAAGATTTTAATGCCAGAAGAACAGATTTCTCATTTTTGGTATTTCTTATTCCTCATCTCCTTTTCCCTGTGTTTGGACAGCCCAGGGCTAGAGCAGGCTTAAGGACTTCACAACCTCTAGTGGGCAACAACCAGAGCTGCGGGACTTCTCAGCCCCGACATAAATACATGGTAAAATACTTTTTAAATAATCAGTAGATGTTTTCCCTGTTTCCCTATGGAAACAAAGCTTATGCAAATACTCCCTCTGTGCACTGTGTCTCCACTTCACGCCCTCAGTAAATCTGGAGCTCAGTTTCAGGTTAATTTGACAGAAGTGCAGGGATTTCACAACCAGTGCCTCCAAGTTTTGTGTCAGCATATGTGCCTGCAATAGAGGAGAAACTTTTAACACTCTTTCTAACAGCAAACTTACTGTACAACTTCAGAGGCACCAAAATATTGTCATCAGAAAGACACTGTGTATGGAAAAAACTGCTTGGAAATCCCTTGTGAATCAGGCTTATCTGTTCACATGCTCATAGAAGTCCTGACCCTTAATTTTGCTTGATGATTTGGTTAGTGTAGAATCAAAAAACATGATGTATCTTCCATGGCACTGTCAGATAGTCCTGCTGGGAAGGGAGAGGGGAGACGCTCCAGGTTGCTGATACTGCCTAGACCATCACAGCACACTGCCTCCTTTCTCATAAATCTAAACAGGTACTTGAAAGACACCCCAATTCTTGCATTTTCTTTCTGATTTTAGGCTCTGTATTTAGACTGGCTTGTAACAACAGTCATTAAAATACAACAAATAAAAATTGAGCTCGTAGGTAGGTTCTTTGATCATCAGTTCAGACAAACTGTTCCTATACATTAGTATAAACACCAATATCAACATTCCTTTGACCGTGGAATTGTATAGGATAAATCCTTTAGTTTACTTAAAATGAAGAAAAACTTTGCTGAAAAATGATTGCATGTGTGATACACATTTTCTCCTTATTTTCATTTGGCTGTAGTAAAGAAGAGAAAAAAGATATGACTGGACAGCAAGCTCTCTTTGGGTTAACCCAACATACCAGACAGGTCCTTCAAGTAAACAAGAGTGAAGTGTAATGTCTCCTTCATCATGTCTCAGTTCTTGTAGCATTTAATTTTTGTTTGAAAACCTCCTTTTTAAGTCAGGCGTTGGATGCCTTGCTTTACTTAAAGCATGTTAATATATTTTTTAAATGTAGTGAAACAGTTTTAGGTTGAAGTTGTAGGAAGGTGATCTGTAAGTGCCCCTCAAGTGGTTAGAATCTGACTTCCCATTTTAAAAGCACTTATTTCTCATGTGTTACAAACACTTGAAATGACAAAATTACTGGTAATGACTTTCCAGAGTTCATACCGCAAATGCCAAGCCTGCGAAGATCGAAAATAACTCACATGGAACCATTCAGCTTTGTCCCTGGGTACAGAGTATCTTGCAGAGGGGTTTTTTTTCTCTCATTTTTCCTAGAAGTGATGTTTGAAAACAAAACCACAGTGTGACCTTTTTGTGCTAGGAACTCTTTGTTGCTTTTGCCAAGAGAGTTAAGAGGAGGACGAGGCCTAATGTGGCACCATATGCTTTTGGTACAAAAATATGTCTAACTGGGACCATCTTAGGAGGTACAAGAGCAATGTAAATTCCATAATATCTCACTGTCTTCAACCCTTCAGAAAAATTCCTTCTTTTTGTTCTCTTGCACTCGGCTTCTTCATTTCTAAAACCCAGTAGCGGCCTCTGTCTTGGCTGCATTGGCTGTAACTGGTTGTCTCACGTGTCTGGGTGGCTTCCCAGCACTGACATACATAATCAAGATCCTTAAAGCAAATCTCACTTCACAGGAAATGACTTTGGGCGAATCCATCATTTTCTTTGCCCAGAGCTACCTAATGTACTGCCAGATTTTGTTGCTCTGTAAATCATGCTGAAGGATCTGGAGGACGATGGTGATAGAAATATGATTGGTAAAGATTTCTGTGCTTGTGTGTGATGAAAGAAAACAAATTTGTCAATACCATAATTTGCCAAAAAAGCAAACATTAGTTCTCTGGGTTTCTGAAAGGTCAAGGAGACGATGTTTCATGCCTCACAAGCATGCTGAATTTTGTTCAAAAGGAGTCTTTACATATTTTAAAGAGAAATTTTATGCTGTGAAATAGCCACAAACCAGACTCCTTTGCTTTCTCTTCAGTTGGTGTGAGGATGTGAGAATCACATACTGACTGGCACCACTAACATTGAGGATTCATGGCTGTTCCCCGAAGTCCTTGTTCAAAATAAACCTCTTATGTCTTGCTTATGGCCTGTTAAGCTCCAGAGCAGTTCCTCAGATGAAGTGTCAGCACAAAAGCTTTTTTTTCTGCTGATGTTTGAGGAAGGGATGTACAGAAAAACTTTTGTCTTTTTCTGTTGCTTACAGACAATCTCTTCCTGCAATAAGCAGCACCTTTCTTTATTTTAGTGAATCCCACTTCAAAATCTCTGGGAAATGCATGATGCCCTGCAAGAGGTGAGGTAAGCCTTCTAGCCCTGCTTGGCTTTGGTTTTGTTGCAGAAGGCTAGAGGTCTTAGGTATATGCATGTGCTATGAAAACTTCATATTTTTGGTGGAAATGAAAGAGGACAAGCTGGGACACTTGTTTCCTCCCAAGCTCTATGCTTCAGTGGTATAATTAGTAAAAATCTTGCAACGGGAGAGTCACTTTGTGAAGAGTTTTACATACTTCATGCAACATGCTTTCAATGAAAAGATTTTCAGATGCTGCGAGTGTTCTGGTCGTGATTAAAATATGTCTGTATTAAGATGCTGCTTCTTACTTCTGATCTGGAAATGTATTTTTGGTAGACCTTAAGAAGATTAATATCAGGAACACATCAGGTTTGAAATGCCATATATCCCACTGCATTTACCTTGATACATTTTACACAGGCTCAGATCCTGCCTGCTCGTAAACAACATGCTTGGGAATACAGTAGTCTTGTCAGGTAAATTACCTGAAATATTCACAGACCTAGCATTGAGAGATGAAAATCTATGCTTAGGGCTGTGGCACAGTCAGTGTGTTAACTACAGCTCCTGTGAGAGACAGAAGAAATTTCACCCTGGGCAGTGATCATACCTGATTTCAGAAACTTCAGCAGTCAAGGAGGCTCCTGAGGTTTTAGGCAGTACAGGATGTGTTCTCGGCCATTTACTGCTTCCCAAGCCAACCATAAGCCAGCACTTGGCTGGGTATTTGGGGAAGGCTCTGCTTCCATAGGTATTAGTGCTTGAAACCATTAAGTGTTCCACAGCTCTTTTACAAGAGAGTTACATCCTGTTGGCAGAAATTATTCCTGCTGGTTAATTTGGAAACCATGTTCTTTGCTCCTGGTCTCATATTGGTGCACTGCAAATAGCAGCTGCGTTTTCTACCCAGAGTGGTGGCATTTCTCTCTGACATGTGCATGGAGGATGATAGTGATGGCAATGATGTCCCTCAGGATGACATTTCAGGTTTGCTTGTGACTGAGATAATTTTAAACAGTGCAAGCATATAGCTTCAGAAATCCAACTTTTCTTCACAGCAACAAAAATAACTTTTCTAGCTTTCATTTCCCTGCAGGAGGGATCCTGAGCCAGCCCCTGGGTGCATTGGGTCTTAAGGCAAATGCTGATGCTGAACTTTTCTCTCACATACTCTGTCCTTTTTAAGCCTTTTATGTACAGAGGGAAATTAGCACTCCAGATGATTATTGTCTGTTAGTGGTGTTTTTAGTTACTGATTTTCAGGACACCCAATTAACTTTTTGCTGAAAACAAGATTTTTTTCCTCCCCTGAAGCAAGTCAGTGATTCACATTTTAATATAAACATTAAAAAAAAGTTTTGACTCATGCAGCAATTCCAAGAATTTTTATTTCTGAACTCTTTGAAGTGTTTGAACAAACTAATGAAATGCCCTGCTTCTGCAGTGCACAAACTGAACCTCATGTTAAACAGAAATCCTGTCACTGAAGTGCACTAAGTGCCATTTTCAGGCCCCTGGAGGTGCTTTGTCCCAGTGGATCACCTCAGCAGGAACATGTAACCACACTCTCGTAGATCCCAGCCTGCAAGAGAGTCAAGGAAGAGATGTCACTGAATCAGGCATGGCAGCACTGGTCCCTGGGAGTGGAAAAATATCAGGGAATGGAGCTTGCTGAAGAGTGTTGAGAATCAGGATGGGATTTATCACCCAGTTCAATCAGACCCAGCTTTGGGCTGGGCTCTGGCAGACCCTGTTCTGCTGTGAGGCAAGTGGGTAGATCAGCAGTTGTTCGGTTGCATGATGAGTAAAGCAGAGAGGCGCTGCTTGACTTTCATAAGTGAGACTCAAGCTGTAGAGCTTAGAGTTGAAAAACATTTGTATTGGCTCTTAAAGGGAACACGTGACACAGAGATATGCCATGTAAACTCCAGAGATTTTCCAACAGGAGAAAGGCTCTGAAGAGCTAAATGAGTACCAACTATAAATGAGAGAGGTTTTCCTGAACAATAAGTTAGGTAATGCATATTTTTATCCTTCAGAGAATGTGTTTTGTATTAAAATGCAAAGGTGTATGGCTTTCTCATCAGGTGGAGATCGCACAACTGTCCTACTTTACATAACCATTGCAATAGTAAATGAATGACAAATAGTTCAGGATGCCTTTGGGAAATGGCAGTCTTAGGTAAGACCATTTACCACATGAAAACTGTCCAGGAAAAAAAATCTCAACTCAACATATTATCATTACAATTTTCTCCTTTAGATAGGAAGTTTTCAAATCACCTTTTTGTTTTGCCTTGAGATATCCATTTTGATTCGGAGTTTCAAATAGCAATAACCTGGATATAATTTTTCCTTTCCCCTTGTCTTTCTTGCTGAAAGCATATCTGTGCTACACAGCACTTTATGTTCTCTCATCTCTGTAACTCTTCAAAATTTCATTGTCTTTAGGAAAAAATGTGTGCGTTTGTAGAGGAAACCTGAAGACCGGATCCACTTGGTCCTGTTAGCACAAAATCAAACTTTTGCTTCGAGTTCTCCTCTGGAATCTGCCAGGGTTGGCACAGGACACACAATAATAAAACGGGATGAAAGGGAAGCGGCAAGCGGTGGGGCACTGACTCCATGTGCCCTTCATCTGCAGGCAGCTCGGTTTGCGGTCATACAGTGGTTATCAGTGTAGTGGTAGCGTGATTAGGGATAGCAGCAGGAAATACTGGCACATCTGGGAGGCTGGCAGTTGGGAGTGACGGAGGAGATCAAAGGCTTGAACGTGTTTGCAGACTGAAGAATAATTGCAAGTCGCTCCCGAAACGTGGCCTGGCAGGGCAGCTCAGCCGTTGGCTCTATCCGGCAATGTATTTCCACAGAAGAGGTGAGTACATGGCGCCACGGGGCCCTGTCTGCAATGCTGTGCTTGGTTCTTGTTCCCATTTTCTGCTCAGCTTGTGTTGGTGGATTCAGAAAAGCTGTTACAGGGGAAATAGTTCATCTTATCAAAGGAGATTGAAACAGGGATGTGTTTTAGTCACTGTGATAATGCTGCTTTCATTGCTTGGAACTGGAGGGCAAACACCAGTGAAGGGGGAAAAGCCTTTGAGCTGGAGGACCATGTAGCCTAGCTGTGAAGACGTTCCAGCTCAAAATGGAGGTCCCAACTATCAGAGAAAAGCTGCAGAGTAGTGGTAGGGAGACATATATTCTTCTTGCTTATCTTCCCAGCAGTGTCCTCGTACCTGTTTCTTTTCAAGGGGCTCAGTGTGTTTCCAGATCTATCTAGTGGCTCATGCATGCTGTCTTAGCAAAGCAAAATCTGACAGAAAGAAGAAAAAATGTATTCTTGAGTGTCTTGAAGTTTTAAGATGCAAAATACAAGGGTTTTAATACTTCTATGTACTGCATCATAAGCAAACACACTGCAGTTGGGGTGCTTTAAAACTATTAAAACTTTTCCTCCAATAGCTTCATAGTGGAACGCTTGACATATTAAAATTATTCAACTCCCAAAAAGAGTCCAGGGTCAAGCAGACATAGCCATCCTGGTTGCAGAGAGAAGGCCAGGCTTTTCCATTTACACGTTGCTGGGGGAAAATGGCAAGTAATTAATTCTTCCTTCCCCTGCCCTGCAGTGAGGCTGTGGGTAGCTGAAACAGTTTGTGAACTTGGTGTTTCAGCAGAGTGAGAAAAACAAAGGGACTGGATTATTGGACTTGAGACCTCTTGAGGTCCTTTCCAGCCTGAGTTATCCCAGGGCCCTGTGATTTTATGATCCAGCTTTTTTAAAGACAAGGCAGGGCAAACTTTCACTAGAGCTTTCATATGGAGCTCTGCGGTTGTTCCCTCTGCCATACTTTCATCACAGGGTCTGTGAACACTAAAGGTCCTTGGATGGAGTCCTAGGTCCTTGCAAAGCAGCTCTTTACATCAAGGTGAAAGGTCTCCCTCTTAAAAAAGTTCACCCCCCAAAATGTTTGCAGGTGTTTCTTCTGGTGATTCCTCAAGTGTTAGCAGACGGAGAGGCTACAGGTCAGACAGCCTACATGAAGATCTGTGTGGCATCCTTGGCTCTTCCCCAGCAGACAATTCATGTCTGTTGAACTTCTGGGCAAGGAGTCATCCTATCAACTGAATAAATCAGTAGGTCTCCGAGTCTTTCACTTCGTAGGACATTTTCTAAAATCTTTTTAAATGATAATGAGACTAATTAGCAATCTGACCTGTGGAGCTACAGTTTGGGAAGAAGTCTCTAATTCTTTTATGGTATTCAGTCTCAACAAATCTCACAGATGTCTCCAGGTGAGGGGGAAGTGAGGGCTGCAGTATCTGCACAACAGTGGTAGGAGGAACTATCCTACTGTCCTTCATACCTGGGACGGCATCTGTACTACCAAACAAGGAAGGGTCAGGTATCCCACAGCCAAGGAACATAAACTGACTCATGTTCACTCTGCTTAGGAGAATGTTGGTAGGAGTGTTCCAACACAGAACCAGAGAGCGAAACCAGCAGTGCAGATGATCAGGTTTCCAAGACCTGAGCAAATTCCATGGCTATCTTCTTTTCAGCCATGCTGGGCTACTGTAGGGCTGTGTTCGCAATTAGGAAATAGGGTGGCCCAGTAGGAGAAGATTTGCAGAGGAAAACAGTCCTGATAAACCAGCATCTGTGATACATTTTTCTGCTTTATTGTGGTTTTATTCTAGTTTGAGCCTGTGAACTGAATGCTCAGTGGTAGGAGCAGAACTTGCCTTTCATCCCCAAGGATGGAACCAAAGCACATGGAGGATAATGTAGAGTAAATATATTTCTTTTCACCTGCAGCAGACTTCTTTCTTGTTATTCAGGAGATGGTCAACAGCCTCAGGGCAGAGAAAGAGCAAATTTTGCCCTCTGTGTCATAAACGTTACTCCAGACATTAAACAAAATGCTCTGTGAAAGCCCTTTGAAGATCTCGATCTTCGATTCATATAGTATGTGTCACACTGTGGTATTGAGCCTTAATCTCCTCTTAAAGCCTTTGCTAGAGCTTCAAAATTCTGTCATTATTCAAATGAGTATGTGCTACTGATTGGTCTCATTTATGGATTTTTAAGTACATTTTAAAGGTCAAGCGGGTAATTTTAATCAGTCATGTGATTTTTTCACAGCTGATAAGTATTGAATGTACGGCAGCACCTGGAAGGCAGATTTATTTTATGTGCCATCACATATTTGGATCAGACACAGGGATGATTCTTTTCCCCTGTTTGTTTCGCTCTCCATCATCAAGTTACTGGCGCTGATCAACCACTGCATCCACAGGAGAGCACTGTCGTTGCAGCACTTCAAATCTGACTCACAGTTGCTTGGATGGCAGCCCAGGACCTGTGTCTTATGGCTGCTGGTTAAACAAGTAGTAGCTGCATCAGAGTGGTGCTACCCTCAACTCAGAGCATTCCTGGCCACTTAATCCATACCACTCTTTCCTAGGCTGCCTGGCCAGTAACCATTGAGAAATCAGTCTGGCATAGCTGTTCTCAAGTTCTTGTGTGCAGGGCCCTTGTGAAGTGATTGTGAAGAGCTGTCAGATCGCAAGATGATGACTGTCCTCAGTTACTTTCTGCAGAACTGTAAGCAGAAAAAATGAGAATATTTTCCTGCTTCCGCAAGTAGCAGTCACAAACTGGGAGCAAGACTTGAGCTTGCGTGTTGCTTGTGTGTTCTAACATCAGCTTCTCCCTGTGAAGTGAAAAGCTAACTGCATCGCTTATGGGAGCAGCAATATGTACAGGGGTGACCAGCCCTGGTATGAAACAGATGAGATTCTTCAGCTTAGGAAAAAAGAGAGTTGAATGGAATATGACAGAAACCCATGAAGTCATCTATTGTGTGGAAAAACTGAACTTGGGAGAACTCTGGGGTATGTAATGAAGTGGTTAGAGAGCCAGTGTAAGTACACAAAAGTGCTTTTTTTGGTGTTTTTCCACTATGTTTTTGGAATGCTTTAGGAGTGGGTGGAAGAGACTTCAAAAAGGGACAAGGTCCACTCACACAAGACTGGTGATGTAGCAGTCCAGCTCCAGCAGCTGACTGGGGAAGTCCCCGGGTCCCTGCTTACTGGGAGTTGAGTGGCACACTTGGGGAAATGCCACTCCTGGGACATGCTGCTCTTGCACCCTTCCCTGAGCTGCTGGCAGAGCTGAAACTCTCAATGAGGGGTCCTTCAGCCAAGTGTGTGGCAGCAACTTGACTGCTCTCCAGTGTGGGCAGCAGTCAGGGGACCCTGTGTGCCACTGGGATCAACTAGTAGTGAGAAATGAGACAGTTTTAGCCCTTCCAACTCGTTCAGCTGGGGTGCAGCTCTCACCATAGAAAACCCCAAGAACCCCAGGCTTTGCAGCCCATTCAAGACTATATCCAGATCTGCCCAGTCATTTTTAATTTCCGCAGTGCAGTTTCTTAAGAAGATCTGAAGGGTGGAGGATTGAAACAATTTACAGTTTACAGAAGCTCGTCTCTGTTTTGCTCTGTTCATGGGAACAAAGTTCATAGCACTGGTTTTACGGTACCACCTTGCTTTTGTACTCCACGCTTTGTTAAACATGATAATGAGCTCAGCACCCTATAGTGCACTTAGTGCTGCACAGAAAATAAAAGTAGTTCCTGCCCACACTTCAAAAGAGCTGCTACGATGGTAAAGGCTCTTTTAAGCTTAGGGCTGCTAGCCTAAACAGTATGTACGCTGGGTTAGTCTGTCAAAAAGCTCTGTATTGCAAATGTAAATTTATCTTTGTAAGAATGACAAGCTCCTGTTCAAAGCAAAACACTATATAAAGCAGTTCACTGAGGCAGTGTGTTTTACCATATTCCCCTCTGGAACAGAGAGGAGTTTTGTATTACATTAATCAGCTCCTAAGCCCCGAAGGTCACAATTATCTGACCACTATATTTCAGTATTAGTGATTTTAGTACATGATTAACTTTCATGTGTGCATCATTAAGATGAGGAATTGTTTTTGAAGTTTCAAATAGAGCAGCAGGTCTTAGCTGTATTATTTGCCATACTTGCTCAGCCACTGTTAAAAGGGATGATTTATAGAAAATCCAGCTGTGAGTTTTCGTTTCTTCAAGAGCAGGAGGCGGGACTAGAAACCAACCTAAAACCAAGCGGAGCATTGATCAGAGTAGAAATGATGTAGAGCACAGCTCCGCAGACAACAGCTAAGCATCGTGGAAGTATTAGCTGGCAGCGATAAGGAGGCGGAAGCAGCACTCGGTGACAGAAGAGCCATCTGTCAGGAACTGGGAATCCGATTTCGAGAGAGCAGAAAATGAAGTACAGAAGAAAGTGATTTTGGTTCAAAGGTACAGTGAAGCCCAAGGATATCTGTGGTCAGTAAGTTTCTGTACTGTCACAGGGATATTTAATGCAGTGGCTAGTAGTGTTTGGAAGGGCTTTTTGAGCTTTGGAAACAGAAATAAGTAGCTCCTTCATAAAACAGCTTTTACTTAAAGGGTTTTTTATTTATTTTTAAGATGTAAATAAGATTATCTGTTTGAGATGTGTTGTTTAAAAACTTGTAAACAAACTTTAAAACTGCTGGTGTCCATCACTTCAGAGGGTGGTTTTGTTTAACAAGATTATCTCCTGTTGAGGATAAGATTTGTTCATAACCTTTCTGAAAAATACCTTAGAAGAAAAGACTGCTTTGGCCCCAGTTGTGAGGTGAAAAAGGGTAGGCAAGAATATTTTTTCTGGAAAGGCGAAAGGAGTTCCCACCCAAATAGATCTAAACTAACTGTAACTACGGTGTATAAACATCCCGGGGCTAAATCCTACCCTCACTTACACTGATGTAAGTCAGGTTTAAGTCTGCTGCAGTTAATAAAATTACTTCTGATTTAATTAAGGATAGAATTTGGTTGCACATTTCTTAATAATGAAAAATCCCCATGGTTCTTTCCGAAGTGCATTTTACATTAACAGATTATTAAGGACTTGCTTTAAAATACGTTAACATTAATTGTAAACTCACTTTGTGATGCATCTTTTGTCACGTATTTGTATTCTTTGAAACTAGCACAAATGGCAGCGTGAGATATTGTAAGCAATCTTGTTGTTTCTTGTTGGCAGGTTCTCAGATAAGGTTTGCACTGCTCATAGTTTCATGCTCGTTTCAGTTCAGTGGCTTGTATTTGGGGTGAAATGCTTTAGTCGCAAAAAGGTTTGTGAAGCTTCAGCTGGGAGCGATAAAGTGATATTAGCTGTAGCAGAAAAGTGTCAGAGTTCCATACAAGACTTCAGACTGTATTATCAGGAGCAAAACTGTTCTACTACAAATTGTACAGAAAAATTACTCCTGTTGCAGTGGTTTTAATGTACGAGTTAGAAGCAGAAGCATTGACTGCTGACTGAGAAGAAGAAAAAAAAAAAGAAAAGAAAAAAACCCACAACAAAAAACCAAGACAAAACCAAACCCCACTCACTATTATGGCCCAATATGGATGACAAAACACTGTAGCATGTGTGGGAAAATGGCTGCGGTCCAATGTCTGGAACCATTTATCTTCTGGTAGAGTCTGGAAGATGACTGTTTTATGTATTTTACAGAAATCCCTGCTGATTGATTTCATTTACTTAGGGGGATGGGGCACGGTGACTGATGGCAGGGACAACTGAGGGGGGAAAAAAAAAAA
>WEIS01003271.1:325-10340 GCA_013389965.1 Todus mexicanus | reverse complement strand
GTATGTACCCCTGTCTTTGCTGAAAGAGAGATTATGTGTTTCTGGAATCAGGAAGTGGCTCCTCCTTTGTATAGAGAAAATAGTCTCCCATTATAAAAAAGACATTAAGAAGTAATTATTCATTGTTCTTCACCTCGAAGATGTTTATTCAGGAATGAATGTTTGTTTTCAGAGAAGTCTCGCCATGTCTGGGGTGGAGGGTCAGAACTGAGTTAGAGATGGCTAAGGATTTATTTTTCCAGCAGTTCCATTTGACCTGTATTGTTCACTGAGTAAATGCAGAATAGTTGTGGCTGAAGGTCTCGAGTAATATCAATATCAAAACTTAACAAGCCAAACCTGGTGACTTCAGATAACGCACAGCAGCATGTTCAGGATGTGCAAGCGAGGGCTCTCTCCTCAGGGGCAGTGCATTGACACATTCAGCTGTAACCTGGCTCTGTACCTGGGTCACAAGCTGTCCCTCTACAGACACAGCTGAGATGTGGTTCAAAGATCATAGGTGCTCAGCAGTTTCTGAAAATGAAGTACCACCAGAGTGTCAAGGACCCCAGATAACAAATTTGGGTGATTTATTAAAATTTATTTTATTTTATTTTGAATTTGGCCTGATTTCCAGAGTATTTATTCAAATTTATTTTGCAGGTGACTTTGTTTTCTGAACACCCAGCAAAGTATCAGTGAGGACATACCAACACTTAGTCCTACTGTTAAAGCTATACTCACATATACAGTTATCTTTTAAATATTGCCTACCTGTTTAGTGTTCTTGCTGACTGCAGTTTGAAAAACATCCATATTAACGAAGATCAGTTTTTGCATTCTAAAAAGTTATAAAGCCTTTTCTGTCTTGTGTTGGTATGAATTTCCTGGCAAGACAGCAGGAGTAAAGTTTCATACATCCCTCGGAAGGAAATCTGAGAAAACAGAAACAGAATTTGTCCCTCTTACTCTATTTGCTCCGCAGGTATCTAGTTTGGATGAGGTGAGAATATAGAAGATTCCTGCAAGAGATGCAAGCTGAATTAGTTATTAGCCATGTTTATATATGAAGAAAACGTTGTTCTCTTCACAGGTTTTCCACTGATACCCGCCTGCATACACGCTGTTGCTAGAAGTTTATATTACAATGACAAGTAAGTAGCATCTCAACTTGCTTTGCAAAATTGTTATATTTTCTTCAAGGGGGGAAAAAAAGGAATACAACAGATAATGCCAATTATTTTTTCTTTTCCTGTTTGTTTTCTCTAGCTGTTGGATCAGCTCTGATACTCACCTGCTGTACATCATCCATGGCCCTATCTGTGCTGCTCTGTTGGTAGGCATTTTTCAGATAATAATTTGTTTTTCTTGTTTCTTGTCTGTTCTTCATGGGCTTATAAAGTTGGTAAGAGCCTAAAGCTAACATTTAGAGGTTGATGCCACTCACAGGACCCTCAGTTAACCCAGTAGGTGCCTTAGACACATCAGATATACAAGTCAAGGTCTTGTTAAGGATCTGTGCCCCAGGTAAGTAACTCAGGACTCCACTGTGTAAAACTCAGTGTTGCACTTAAGTTATTCTAGGACTGGATTTAACCTATGCAATTCAGCTAGTAGATTATTGCTGAATAGGCATAGGTGCATAATAGAAGAAAATACTAATATATGCCTGCTTACACAACTGTCTCCGTAAATTACTATCCATGAACGCATAATGAAGGGGATGCTGTAGGACAGAGGCAGCATTCTACATGTGACCAGAATTAGCTGCTGACTATATATTACAACCATCTCTTTAATTTTAACAGAACTTCAGGCTAAACTGTCAAAGGTATTGTATAGTGTCTGCTGACTCTTCTTATGGCTTTTAATTCATGCAAGGAAATTGACTATGAATGAAAACACCAAGTAACTTTTTGAAATTAATTTCAGTTTCTGATGTACATGATCTTCCTCTTCTGTTAAATTCTTCATGAGTATTTGCAGAGGGCGTTCTGTGTATAGAGAATTTTCTCTGAAGACCACTGCATAACTCCTGTGGTTCTTTTGACTCCCATATTTGTTCACAGTGAAATTAGCTGGCAAACTTACATTTTGAAGATTGTCTTGATACCATGTTATGCCTGACCCTCTACATGGGAAACCAAAGGCAATCTCCATGAAATTACTGAGGTTCATGGACCTTGGGGTGTCAGTTATCACTGATAATCTCTTGTCCTGTTAATCAGGTCTGCCATGTATGTTCATGTAATGACTTTTTAACTAGTGATCTAATCTGTAAACTGAAGGCCAATTCTAAATCCTTTCAATTTTTCTTCTCTCTAGTTTCCACAGAAGAACTCTAGTGTTCATAGAAAGGCAGAGGTTGTTTTGCTCACTTTGTTGCTGTATTTCACCCAGAACATTTGCTGTTCTGCATTGCCTTGTGGGTTGTTACTTTCTTTGTTCAGGTGTCTCTTCACAGGTATCTCACTTTAGTAAAGCTTTTAAAATCTGAGATATAATTTGTATGAATCAGAGCTTGCTTAAATAACAGAAAAAAACTGTTTAGAAGTGGTAAGGCTATACCATCTTCGGTGAAATGACCTCATTTTAGCATATAAGATCATTTTCTCCTTCCCTGAAGTGGCCTCCAGAAAGTCACATTGAAAACAGTGGCAAGACTCCTTCTGTTTTCAAATTACTGGATCCAGTCCCAAACTGCCAAGTCTTCTTTTCATTCAAGGCAGCACTAAGGATGTCCTTTGATTTTACTAGAGGCAAAATAATTGTCTCTGCATGATTTGGGCAGAATCTGTGTCCATTCTCTTTGCAATTTACAAATACATATGCCTTTCATATTCCTCTATTTTTCATGAGCTGGCTGAAGGTGTTTCTCTGCATTTTTCTTGCCCCAGTATATTCATTTGAAAACCGTGTGGGAATAATAAAGATTGAACACAACTGCACATCTTGCCTGTGATGTGAAAATACCTTAAAGGAGTTGCTTTCCTTTCTGGTGACAAAAAACCCGCGAAATGTCAATTCAGAAAAGAGAAGGCAGGGATAAAGATGTGAGATGAAATGTGCATGTTTAGGCTTTGTGAACAGAACCCTCATTTGCTTAAGCAGCTTGCTTGCCAGATACAATTTTCACACTTTGCTAAGCATGACCTGCTTTAGGAGACATTTAAGCAACAATATTAAACTGCAAATTGGATAACAAGAGAGAACACATTGTTTCTACTTGCAGGAGCAATATCTCTAAGAATATGAAGAGGATTGTCAAGTAGGTGCCAGGGAGAGTTGGCAGAAGCCAATGGGAATTTAACTCTTGTACATTACTAAAAATCTGACAATTACATAAATTTAGCAATAATGCTGCTTTTATAGTCCCTGTTATTACATAACCACGGTCAGATTCCTGCCAAGGAAAGTGGAAGTGAGAGCAGACAGGTTACATTTTGATCAGAATTGTCTTCAGCTGCCCATTTAATTACAACTGTTTACCAAAGCAACCACAATTACAGAAATAGTGTAGAACGAAACAGTTGAGGGTGGTGTTAGTTTTTATACTAGACAAATATCGATCAAAATGGAGGAGAAGAAAAGCAATGGGGTTGAATTTTAGTGAATGCTCTAGTGATTTCAAGTATAGATTTCAGATGTTCCAGTGCACTTGTGATTGAGTTTGCATTGGTGCCACTGAAAGACTAGATTTTGATTTAGTTATGCCATTGTTTACATAAATAATGTTACAGGGATGTTTATTTTGCTCTGTAATGGTGATATATGTTAGTGTCTTAGACTGACAGTCTTTTAAAGATGTAGATTCTTTTAGCAGGAGCATGCTCAGTGATCGTGTGCTAGAAGGAAGTTCAAGAGCTTCTGTTTTTTTCAGTGACTTATTTAAAGACTTCAGGCTGGACTCAGTGCAAGACAGGAGTTTAGAAGTCAGCATTCGTGTGACCACCTTGGAAATGTCCACAGGCCAGGTACCAAACTTGTCTTCAGGAGCACATACAGGTGTCCTGCCCCAGCAAGCCAGGCTCAAGCAGGCCAAGGTGTGAAGCTGCATAACTTTATTACAAACCATGCAATGGCTGCCAGATAGTATCCAAGAATATCCGAGTTTCTTGAACTCAGATCAAGAAAATGGTCTATTTATATTCTCCTAAGCAGGAGTTTAACTACATGCTATTAAGAATTACTATACTGCTTAGCACAAACTCAACACGGAGAGAACTAGAATCATCAGGGACCCAAGAAGAGTTTAATTCAAGAAGTGCAGCCACCTATTGACTTAAGCTCAGCTAAGTTCACAGCCACTCTTAAGGCAGAACCTAAATTCTAAGTTCCCAGTGTAGGTGCCAACATTTCTTTTTATCTAGGATTGCGTTTGTTTCCATTTCTGTTCATTTGCCTGGTTCACTTCCCAGGTCACAGCAGAGCTGCCAGTACTTTACTGTGTGTTCGTCCTGCAGCCAGCACAGCGGGGCTCCTGTGGGGCTTCACAAACCACTTCAGTCAATCTGATTATATATGTATGCAAGTAGCTCCACTGACCTACTTTTGCTTAAGCGTAAAAATCTACTTGCTACCTCGCTAAAGCCAAGACCTGTTTTGTTGCTTTAAGAATCCAGCTCATCCTAATTTCACTGTGTGTGTGACAGAAGGGATAGGCAACAGAAATTGGTGCTCTGTGCTTCTCCTGGCACTCGTGCTGTCCTGTGTACTCTGCTTTGCGTTGTTCAGCTTTTCTATTTGTCCTAATCCTTCTTTGCAAATTCTTGGTGTGCTTGTTTTTGTGCTTTTTACTTTGGTTGGTAACTGGATCAATTAGAAGAATTCTGTGCATTTCAGCACGTTGTAGATAAAATAGTTTGCTGGGTAGTATTTTACTGCCGCGTGTCTCATTTTCAGTTGTCTTTCAAGGACAGTACTATAGCAACTGGCCATGCTACCAGAGCATGAGAGAGCTGAAAGCTTTTTGAGACATGCTGTTGTGGAGCTAGGAGATTTGAGAAGGATTAAATTTAGAAATGGAGGAAGGACTTGTTGTCGTTGTCTACTGTAGGAAGCTGGATGAGGATAATGCATAAAATCTAAATAAATCCCTTGAGAAAGAATCAGAAGACCTTGATTGCTTAAACAAAGCTTAAGAGTAGCTGGAGACTTGCAGGAGAATTTCAGCAGTAGTTTCCTATGTAAAACAATTTCCTGTTAAAATTATTTAAATAGCGTGTAAGTAGAATATAAATAACCTCACATGTCTGTTGAGGGCCTTGTTGCTATAACAAACCACAGCTGTTTATCATGAAAACCTTGACTGACATGAAAGAGTTCTGCTGGGGCTGTGGAGGACGTGGTGACACGCGTGATCTGAGCTGGCTTCCCGGTTTGCACTTGTTCTGCAGCAGGACAGCGGCCTCCTCCCAGAGCAGGAATTCCTAGCACTTTCATAGGGAGCTCTGCGCTGCTCTCTGCCGCCGTCTTTCCCCCGGCTCTCAGTTACTCAAAGGCATTTTCAGAGAGTTTTAACTCACTTTTATTGTACCATCACAATACTGTCCTTGTGTGATTTTCTTGGGTTTAATTTTTTGAGTATCATAAAACAATGTGTGAGATTACTTTCAGACTATCTTCAGTGTCTTTCATTCCCTTTCCTGACAGGTGAATCTTTTCTTTCTGCTAAATATCGTCCGTGTTCTCATAACGAAGCTGAAGGACACCCACAAAGCAGAGTCCAACCTGTACATGAAGGCAGTGAGAGCTACTCTGATTCTTGTGCCACTGCTCGGCATAGAATTTGTGCTGTTTCCATGGCGACCGGAGGGCCGGATTGCTGAGGAGGTGTATGACTACGTGATGCACATCCTCATGCACTACCAGGTAGGGAACGGGAAATGGGTTTGCTCACTGAGCCAGACAGCAGCTGGCATGTGAAGCAAATACAGGAGAAATGATTGTGTTATTATAGTTTTTAAAGACTTTCATGAAATATGCTTATAAATGACTTGAACTTCCTCATTATGCTGAATTTCCATTTCTTAAAGGAAGGAAACATCATGGTAGATAACCAGTCCAAGGCTTTTTAGTAAAGTAGTTTCAGAAACAATTTGCCAAGTTCAGATTTGTATTATACTTTCCTTGCTATTTATAGCTGCATTTTATCAGGAACCTCTAAAATGTGGAAAAATCCATAGTGCGTATGAAATAAAGCAGAATCTTTTTATTTTTATTTTACAGGGTCTACTGGTGGCTACAATTTTCTGCTTCTTCAATGGAGAGGTAGAGTAACAGGTTTTAGTATTTTTATAATACTTTTTCTATTTTATAGATTTTTTTGTTCTGTTTCAGCAATTAAAGAGATGGTAATTTTAAAATAATTTTAAAATAATATTTAAATCTAGATTTGTCAGGTAAATAATTAAAAAAAAAATAATCTGACTGCCAAGAGCAGATCTTGGGAGACTACCATCATTTGTGACATCATTAAGTACTTTTGGACTGACTCGTGCTGAGCAATATCCATGTCTCTTGATTATATAAGGAATTGAAGACACTTGTCACTTGGATATAAATTCTCAGTAAGTCTCAAAAACCCCCAACAGCCTCAAAACAAATGAAGAAAAACACCCCACCAAAACACTAACTGGTTCTTTTCCAATGCTTTTGGCAGAGCAGCAATTAGTGTCTCACACTTACTCCTGCACATCTGTCTGTCTGTTCTGCACAGTTGCAGTACGCAGGGACAGTAATCGTGGTGAGGTAATTGACTAAGGAAAGGAGAAGAAATGTAGCATAGCTTGTGGGTATGCATGGATTGATAAATAGGATCTAAAAATAAATTCCAAGTGTCCTTCTCGGAAATTATGCAATTTTGAATATGCCTCTTCTCCTGGCTTTATGAGGGATTACAGGAAATGTATTTAAGCCATGTGAAGATGTAAGGCTATATATTGCCATGCAATGCAAATTAATTAGTTAATTAAAAACTTCCTATGGTGAAACAACTCTCCATTTGGACTTGGAAGAAGTGCAGAATTTTGATATAAAGAGCAGTAAAATCAGATACTTGGAAGTATTAGGACACTTGATTTCTACAGTGTTTGAAGATTTCTGTTCAGATGTTTGGAGTAGATTGGAAGGGTTTGATGAACAGTGAAAGAGCATCTCCTTTCCCCTAAAATACTAATTTCTTATGTTGCTCAGCTGATACTTTTTCACTTACCCTTTTACATTTTCTTTGGAAGGATTTTGATAAATAGAAAGTTCTCCTTTATACGGTGGATTCTGATACCAGACTGCAGGAAGTCTAAAAATTACATCCCTTTTCTTCTATTTATTTTTCTTTTTCATAATTAAAGCCAGAGTGAAATTAGACAAAAAAAGTCATTGTCTTAGGAAAATGTAAAACAAACACAAGAGAAACCCAGAAGACATATGGAAAATCCTAAAAATATTTACCCACAATATCAACCTTGAGCTGGGGGAATCATTGTTCACTGCTTAGTTCTTCTGTATGTAACAGAGTGAAATGAAAGCCCTGATGGTGAGTGAGGCCAGTGCTTTGGGGCGCACTGCTGGAGAAACGTGTCAGAGTTCCCCCAGCACTTCTGGAAAGTCAGTGCAGGAATACTTTGTGTACAAAGTTTGGCTGAAGAGGAAATTAAATATTCATGATCTGTGGGCAGGTTTTTTTAACATTTAAAACCCCACCCAACCTATTGAAAAGCAACAACAAGAACTATTACGGCTCTTGGTGTTCCTTGGTTGGCATCTTCACTGAAAGACTAATTCCACGTGAATGTCCTGAATGTGACACTTCATCAGTCCAATATGCACAGGTATTTAACCATATTGCAGGAGAGGAAGGCTATGAGAAATATAACATCTTTTCAGTGGAGACACGCAAACCATCTGTGGCCTTCAGCTATTCTATTCAGCTTTAATTTTAACCTTAGTAGAAATATGGAGATCAGGAAATTGTCCTTCTATTCATTTGATTAAGGTACAGTTAGACATTATGAAAGGCTTTCTTTTGCCAGAACCGTAGCAAATGTAAATTATGGTTTGAGAGAATAAGAATTTACAGCTGCTGAGGTTGTGGCCTTTTGAATATAATTGTGAATAGAAATGACCTTTTTCACATGTAAATCTAGTCTGTCCACACCGGACTTCAGCAGAAAATCAGGTTGCTGCTGCTTCTCCTGTGACCTGTGTGCTTTTCCTGAGTACCTAATACACTACATTTCACACCAAATTTACCAAAGAATAATACCTTCTTACATTGTAAATCTTTCAGAACATCTTGAATGACTGATCACATGTAGGTATGCCTCTTTTCTGGGATTACTGAGCCTTACCACCTCATTTGCTTAGACGCATTGATTATGGCACTTGTGCATCCAAGAGTGAGGTCCAATGAGATCTTATGGCGTGGTTTATATGCATTTTTCTTTGTTTCCTGATGTAGGTCCAGGCTGTTTTGAGAAGACACTGGAATCAGTACAAAATTCAATTTGAGCACAGTTTCAGCCACTCAGATGCCATGCGCACCGCTTCCTACACCGTGTCAACTATCAGTGACGTCCAAGGCTACAGCTACAATCATGACTGCACTGACCATTTAAATGGAAAGGGCTACCATGACACAGAGAGCGTCGTTTTAAAAACTGAGAAGCTGTATGGCTGACAGCTGGCAGCATGACGTGTGGCAGTGTCCTTACACTCCTGAACTCAAGTTTGATTTAATGACTTCACGGCCAGAAGATTTTTACCTAACTTGGGATATGTTATTCTCCTGAATGATGCAAACTAAACCAACACGTTTTTCATATGTATGTATATATATATATGCATATATACATATGTTTGTGTTTCTGTGTATCTATATAGTATGGACTTCTGTACATATATATATCTATGTATGTATGTGCATTTATATAAGGATACAAACTTTGCCTCTTCAGTTTCTACTGTGTAGACAAAGTTGGCAATTTTTTATACAAAGGGAATCAATGAAGGATTTCTTATTTTCTTGGGAGTTTGTATGACTGTGTTGTGTTGAAGCCACTGCATTTGCCTGCAGAACCTTAGAATGTAAATACCATACTGTATTGTCTTAATTCAACCTAAAACAGAACGAAGGAAAATGGTTAAGGTAGGTGCAATAATAACAGTAGATTGTCCAGGTTAATTTTGTATCCAGCATTTGACTGCTAAAAAAGCCCAATGGGTAAGCCAGAGATAACAGACTCCAAGATATTGATAATTTGGTTTGGGCAAAGATATTGATGGTTTGATTTGCCCAGTTTGTTTTCCACACTAATTTAAATCGACCATAGAGGCACCAGTGCAAGCCTGAGACTCTACTCACTTCTGTACTGCAATATAACCCTTTACTGCAAGCTTTGAGCAATTTTATTTAAACTATTTTTGCATGTACAGGAGTGTCTCCTCCTCGAGGCTCTGGAATTTTCTTACTGGCTTTACCAGAGATCAACGAGGCCTTACTGCCAGAAAGAAAAGTAGTGACCTGAGTGACTGAATCCTTCCAGACGCAAATACTTCCAGACACAAATGGAACTTCACTGTTTGTTGAACGAAAAGATCATGTACTGAATTGGTTGTTGTCATGTTGTTGTTTTAAGTATATCCCTGCCCATATTTATTCCTTCATTCTTGGGGCAAAGTTTTGATTAATTTTTTGTCTTTTTTCAGCTGAGAAAAATGTGTAAGGGTGAGCGCAGTGCAGGTGACATACCACCTTTAAAATCAGTGTCTGAGATTCAAACTNGATTCAAACTAATCAAGCAAACCAAGGCTAGTAATTGTCATTATTTGGAATATCCAATATAAAGTTTGTCTTGTAAAGGTTCAAGATGCTATGGATTGAGAATTTTAATATTATTTTGGTGTGCTTGATTCTGAATCTCTATCTCAGTTACTTAGAACAGTACTTTATAAGTTTTTTTCTTTGGTTCTTCTGGTGACTAAAGGTCTCACTGAAAATGAGGAGGTCTTGAGAAAATGTGTCTGTATGGCAATC
>WEIS01003263.1:0-17513 GCA_013389965.1 Todus mexicanus | reverse complement strand
GGCATCATCAAAGCCATCAGGCAGCCCATTGCCCCCTGTCTTTTCCCCTCCATGCCTTGAGATCACCTCAAGCCTTTGAGACAGTGTTATCTCCATCTCCAAATCCTCAAACACCAGTAGTTTCATTTCTGACTTTAATGAGAATCGTTAAATCAAGGGGAACACAGATTCTGCTTGCAGCGATATCGGTGTACCTTGGTATCAGAGCTGCCAACACACCTCAGAGAGGCAGGACTAGAAAACAAACCATGGAAGCACACTGGGGCAGGCAGCTCTGGTCAACAACCATGGGGTGGGGGGTGCTGGAGTGTCACACCACAGTCTCACGCATGTGCTTTCACGTGCTCCTGAGTGTAGATGTCTGCAGGCAGACATCTCAGTACATGCTAAAGAGTGTCTCTCTGGTCGGAAACCTGTGTGAGCATACGCTCCTGTGGAGGGGCTTCAGGATCAGAACAGCCTGTTGTTCCCTAGAGTTCAGGGGTCTGAGTGGGTGCCAGAGGGGCTCGTCCTTTGCAGAGAGGGTAGGGAGAACTCCGGAGAACTCCAGACGCTGCAGAAGCAAAGAAGAAGGGGGGGGAGGGGAGGAGGAGGAAAGGGGAGAAGGGCAAGGAGGAGAGAGAGAGAGAGAGAGAAGGAAAAAAGAGAGCACCATTATCATCACAGAAATAAATCTTACTTCCAAACCTTTTGAAGACATATACCTCATGAAGCTTTCCATTAACTGTCCTTCCTCCCTCCCCACTTAAATTAACATGCAAAACTATGCAATTCTTCAACATGTGATAAATTAGAAAATGGGGTTATGCACCCATTCCAAGACAGCAAAAAAAAAAAAAAAGCCCCTCTAAAGCACCTTCTGTGATATCAGGGAAGCAAAGTCCACAGCTCCTTTGATTTTACTCTCAAAGCAGGTGTAAAACTGTTCCTGCTAACTTAGATATCAAGCTGCAGGCCGTCAAGAATCCATTCATCCATCTACTTCACCCACCAAAGAGAAAGCCAGTCCCAAGATGTAACTGTACAAAACCAGGTAGCAACAGCTTCACATCTTGCAAGCACCTCATAGCAACAAACTAGAACAAAATAGGATATGAAATGGGAAAAAAAAAAGCAGGTGGCCTTTGGTTGTTTGAATTTTCATGCAAGGAATCAAGCTTGATTCGCGGTGGAGCATTGAGCCATACAGCAGTACACTGTTAAAGCAAGTTCTGAACAGAACCTCTGAACCTGCCTCTTTTAAACAGTCAGCCTGTCAGTTATTGAAATTTCTCTCCACCTCAGAAGAAAAATGTGCTCATCAGTGGGATGTCAGAGTCTCTCTTGCTCGTAGCTGACTAGAAATGCTCCCAAGAAACTAGATTATAATATTAGCAGGCCAATGTATTTCCCAGGAATATTTTCTTTTGCGCAACCTTTGTATCACATTGGGCATTCAAGAGTTGCCCTCCTGCA
The DNA here is from genome assembly GCA_013389965.1 of Todus mexicanus. Classification (NCBI taxonomy): domain Eukaryota; kingdom Metazoa; phylum Chordata; class Aves; order Coraciiformes; family Todidae; genus Todus; species Todus mexicanus. The sequence continues at coordinate 16,058 of WEIS01003263.1, read as the reverse complement.
CTGTGGTACTGCAAGGTGGCCGTTGTAGTGACAGAAAATTAAAGGAAACATGATCCATAGAAGCACTTCAGCATGGGGAATTTAGAAAGCTGGAAGGGGATTACCCAGGTTGGAAGTTGCTGGGGAAGGAGATGAGAGCACAGACCACGGGAAAGCCCCAGGAGAGCTTTGACCTCTGTGATCACAGCTGTTGCTTACTTTGAACAATAACAGTGCAGGGAATATCCTTGTTTGTTGCTGGATATTTTCGCCGCTTCCAAGGGAAGAGTTATGAAAGCACTTTCCCTGGATCATGGCAGTCCTTCTCAGACTATGAGCTAGAAAACAAAGGAGGGTTCTTTCCCCCCTTTTTAACTCTGTGCCTCCTTTTTAGGAAAAAAAAACACCCCTCCTTCCCCTCCCCCCCCCAAAAAGCCAAAACAAGCAAACAAAAAGCCAACAACAAGAACAAACAAAAAAGAAACAAAACTAAGCAAAATTCTTGCAGACTTTGTCTGATTCAAGCAAAACTAAATACACGTTTCTTCCCTGGCCAGTTTCTTCATATCCCAGGTGTTGAGTTTGGAAACACAGAAGCAGTAAAGAAACAGGCACAAGACTCAATTCAAAATGTGCAAAACAGGAAGATCTTCCTGTTCCACTGTTTTCAAAAGTTAAGAAGAGCAACTGGATGAGACAGCAAAAAAAAAAAGGCATCTTCCACCAGCGGACTACTGCGAATAGCAAGTGTTGTCTGACCCAGATAGCTTTTCCATGTAGAGCGCTGAGGAGGGATTGTCCTCTTGCCATCAGAGCAGTGAGGCTTGTACACAAGTGCTGCAGGTTACGGAAGATTATTGCAGACTTATCAGGGCTCATGCCAGGAGTCAGCATGTCCTGCTTCATGCTCCCTGCCAGTGAGACAACAGCCCAAGCATTTGCAGCTCAGAAGGAGACCTAAGCAGGCACACGGAAGACCAGGGTGCGATTGTGAGCCATGTTCAAGACGGTCTCCCCAGGTGCAGCCCAGCCCTGCAACTTCCTTCCTGCCATGGAAACCCAACTGGCACACATGTAGTGGTCACTTCTAGGACAGAAATCCCAGTCCCAGGCTTGGTGTCTGGCAGCTAGATGCCAGAAAGCAGCTATTATGGGGCAGTAGCAGGAATGCACATTTTGGCATCTGCAGCTGGCGTGCAGCAACTAGCTAAAAGTAGCTCAGCGTGGAATTTCTCTCGGCCACTTGGATCTGAATTTCAAGCACAAACCACCCTCCTGTCTATTTCTGTTCGCCCGTGTTGCTCCTCTGCCCCAACATCCACCAGGCTTGGGAATTTTTCCCTTGCAGAGTAAGGAGATGACATTTTGGAAGAGAGCAACTCATTCCCCTTCACCAGAAAGCACTTTGGGCCACATTAACCCAGGGTGACTGGAGGCAAGAACTATCCCACGCGGAGGAGTCTCTTCAATGCTTTACAGCTCTGGTTGAGACGATGCTCAGCAGAAACAAGGAGCAAATGCTGGGGTGAGCTGTGGTGGGCAGCGGGAGGAAGCAGTCAAAGCTTTTTCCCCCTGCCCAGACTGACCACCTGCAGGGTATACAGCAACTCCCTACTATCAGTCCACTGTAAACCCTGGAGCTGTTTTTAGCCTTCAGCATCTCCTGGATTGTCTGCTCTCTCATCTCCAGATGTTTTCCTCAGTTTAATACTGGAGTAACCTAGAGGCACAGCTCTATCTCATGGTGAGCCAGGCCGAGCCCTGTGGGGTCTCTGCGGGCACTCACGTACCACCCACCAGCCTGGACGTTGTTTCAGTTTCTCTGCATCTCCTGAGGGATGGAGAGAGGACAGGGCAGGGAAGAGCTCCCTACAGTTAGGTTACCGGTCCTTCCATCCCACAGGGCAGCTTGTCCCTGGAGTCAAGCCTCTACTCTGCTGCTTTTCCTTAAGAAAAATCACACAGCTCAAGCCCACCTCTCAGGATTCCTTGGGACAGCAGGGAAAAAAAAAAAAAAAGAAAAAAGCTTTGGTGGAGCAAACCCATGGCAATGAGGGCAAGAGGCTGAGGGCTGCTGCTCTGCCTGGGTAATTGCGTCACAGGCAGGACTTGCTTCCACGAGTGGGTACTTACGCGGGGGTCCCACACAGGGTGAGGCGTGCCCATGCCAGGAGTGCCCTCACTTCATATACTCCCCTTCGCTCACATAGTCCATAAAAGACCCCGGCAACTCAGCAAAATCTTCCAAGACAAGACTGGTGGAGTCCTCACCCAGCTGGTCACTGTCAGGCCGGGATGCCCGGGGACGTGGAGCCGGCGGTGGCGGTGGTGGCTGCGGAGGGGGCTCGGAGGCACCAGCCTGGCCAGAGGCAGGCATCAGCTCCTCGCAGTCCTCCGATTCTCCCTCAGAGGAGGCTGGTGCGAGGACATGGTAGAGGCTTGGCAAGCGGATGTCAAAGCGAAGACCAAACTTGGCAAAGAGCTTCTCGTTGAGAGAGTAGAGCTTCTCCGAGATGTCATAGCCCAGGTGGGAGGAGAAGAGCCGGGCAATGTAGCGGTCCTTCCTCAGGAGAAGATACAGCTTCTTCCTTGGCCAAGTGATGAAGCTGCAGTCGGTCTCAGCAGTCAGCGTGACCTATGGGACAGGGAGGGAGCAGAGTAAACCCCATGGCCTGGGCAGGACTGCATGCTTCTCTCCAGTGAAAGCCCCCAGCCCTTGTGGCCAGATCATCCAAGCTGAGTGATCAGATAAATCCTTACCCGTCTCTGTTTCCTCTCACCAGGGAGTTGGAGACCAGGTTTTCCTATGCAGTTAGTGACACGCGCTTGCCACATGGCTGGCTACGTTTCATTCTCTTGCTTTCTTATGATGCTGCCTGTTGATACCTGAGCAATGTAGCTGATATGAGCAGGGCAGAACAGATGCCCTTATTCATGTTACAGAGGGGGGCATTTCTGCATGCCCAGCCAGTGCCAGTAGCCAGCAGGTAGCCCTGCAGCAGGCTGACAGGCTGTCCTGCTGCTGGGTTGCACAACTCCTGCTTCAAAAAGGCCCTAGGTGCAGGATGGTCCACCTGGAAGGCTTGCCTGGTCACCCTGCACCAGAGGGATGTCCTGTCTTGCCAGCTCTGCTGAGCACTGTAGGGCTGAATGGCCTTGAAGGATGTGTGGCACAGCTCAGCGAGAGAGGAAATAAAATGGGTTTACTGAGTTTGTGTGTAGGTAGGGAACTCACCTGAGGTATTATTGGGTTGATTTTAGGGAACATTTTATTTTGCTTTGGGTTTTGTCAATGTGAACAGAGCCCTTTTTTCCCCGTAACTGTAAGACCAGACTATTAATAATGAAAATCATTATATAACACATTAATATATACTGTAATATATACATATATAAGAATAATAAAAGATAATAAACACAGGAAGGGTCAAACTGCCTTGATCCAAGGAAAAGCATCCAAATGTAATAGAGCCACCAGCATGTGAACAAGTGCTGGAGCCAAAATATCCTGGGGGCTCCCTTTCTCTCTATATCCAGGGGTCTCCTTGGCCAGCCACCATGGCAGAGAGCCACTGGGAAGCTGAACACAGCTTAGCTGCATGTGTGTGTCCTTGGGTTTGATATTTAATGCCACTGCCATGCAAGCAGCTGCGTTGTGAAAGAAATATAGGAGATAAAACCTGAGAACTTTCCCAGGCCACGGCAAAGAAGAGGAAGAGTCACATGGAAATTGAAATGACCAGAATCTCATTTTCCTAAGCAACTTCTGGCACAGTGATTGAAAACCTCCACTTCTCATGAAGGAATAAGTGAGATGTGGTACAAAAACATGCTTCCTAGTTAGTACAGCAGGACAGATTTCACTCATGAATCCCTCTGCCACAAGTGCTTTGGCATCGGCAGAGCCCATAATTCAGCCTTCTGGGGTAAAGTGCCAGCCCTGAAACCCAACTCCTTCAGGCGCTAGCAACCAGCAGTCCTGTGGGAAGAAGGCACAGCCAAAGCAGAAAGCTCAAGGAAACTGGTTCTCCTTGTAGATCGAGTCATGCTTCTGGCATTTTCCAGTGGACTCGAGATTGAAACTGCTCAATCCAGAGAGCCTTGGGGAAAACTTGGGTAAGAAAAACCTTCCATGCCCTTCTCCAGCAAACTCCCAGAGCCAAGCATGCACTTTTTTAGCCAAATTATTGCGATGCTAGGAATATGGTTGAGATACGTCACAGTTTTATTAACTACTCAGGTAAGAGGGACTAGTGGGTTTAACACCACCAAAAGCAGCACCTCACTATGGCTAAGCAGGGCCATCAAGAGTAACGTCCTGCCAGGAACACAGGCTGATGATGTCTCACCTGCTCAATGCTGGTCTCACACAGGATACTACTTCTTCATGCTCCTCAATAAGGAGATGTAGAGTCTAGGCTTTTCCAGCACCTTGCTGCAGCCTTTCCTCACCCAGGACACCAACTCCCCATCCTGGTTCCAGGGGCAGCTAACCTCCCTGACCAGCCCTGTCTCGCAGAGGAGAAGAGGGGCCAAGAGTGTGGTGCAGCCTGGCACCAGCTTGCTCCCATGTTGTCTTGTACGCCACAGACACTCAGAAGGTTTGGGAACATTGAGTCCCACAGAAATTAGCTCAGAAAATGCTGCAGATGTCTTTGTAGGTTGCACGTCACCCAGACGGCCATTTCCCTGCCAGGAGCACCAGGCAGACATTGTTCTTTCTGCTTGACTCTTAGGCAAATACAGTCCAAGAATTAGCAGCAATCTGCTGCTGGACTGAAGCCATGTGCAAAACATGAGATCTCCCTACCCCCAGCACAGCCGAGCTGTTGTTGCCCTCCTGACATCCTTATTTCTCCCCAAGAGCTGTAGCCCTGTGCCACAGTCACAGTCAGCCACCTCCTGCAACTGTTCCTCTGGAAAAACCATGATCACTGGCAATGCCATGGCTTTCAGGAGCAACCACCTTTCCACACATCAGCCAAATGCAGACCCAAGGAAAGCAGATTCAGAGAGCTGCCATGGTTTAATCAAGTCTGAATGCGGCCGCCCTTGTGAGAAAGCATCAGCACTCCCTCATGACTGACCCACGCTTCCAAAGGATTAGCAAAATCTCTCCTCGCATGTCCTAACTGACATATTCTAGGTTGACATCCTGACAGGGATCAGCCTGTCCTGGGATGTGAGTTAAAGGCAGAGAGATGTGGGCTTCAGTAATCTCCTCCAGAAGAGGAGACAAACAAATGCCGTGGGGTGTTGACAGCAAGATAAGATCCTTTCAGTTGCTACAAATAAGAATTGGTCTGGCCTCTCAGCAAGGGATTCCTCAGCTCAGAAAGAACCATATTCGGGTGTGAATCATCCTTTCTGCTTCTCCACCCCAAACACATCACCATCAGAAACTTCTGCGAGGAAGAGGATATTTATGGATTTACATCACTGCTGCATATTGCCACAGCTGCCATCCTGATGCTGGAATGATTCACTCTGCAAGCAGTGTGCAGTGCAAATACATCATTACAGGTACTAGGGAACGCTGCAACGGAAGAGAGACAGCAATCCAATACCTCGTCTCCCTGCTAAATTGGAAGGAGCACCACACTCCACACTCCTCGTTATCACCTGATAGTAAGAGCATGCACTGAGGTCTTCAGAGGAAAGTAGAAAATAATGTAACACAGCTGATCGCACCACCCTGGTTTGGCTAAACCACAAGGAAGGGGAGGAAAATATCCCCAGTTAGGTTTGATTTGCGTAATAAGCCCCCTTCATCCCCCTCTCAGACTTACAACGAAGCAGCAAGGAGCAAAGCTGGGCTGCTGTGGGGTTGCATGGAGTTACCTGGAAAGTTCCTTCCTCAGAGGGTCGAAGTGATTCCCATTCAGGAGAGTCCAGGAACTGGTATGGAAAGACGTAGTGAAGGAATTGTCCATCCTGGCACACTCGAACCCTGCAGAGAGGACAGGTGAGGCGCACAAGCTTAGGCCACAAAACTGATGTCTCATGAACCTGATCAGCTCATATGATGTGCAGGCAGCTGGTCCCACTAGTGAAGAAAGGACTTTTCATCTCACGTGTGTCTTATACCCTCTCTGGGACAGCTGCAGATGCTCCAGTTTATGGGGCTGTCCCTCCCTTCTGTGTGGAAAATGATATTTGCTGCAACTTTTCCATATTCCGTCTGTTTTCTGTTTCCTGCTACACAGCCAGCCCTCACAGGTACAGTGCTTGGTCCCAAAGCAAGACTTCTCAGCCCACAAGACTGCTGATGCTTTTCAGGTACTTATAAGCCAGCCTATGGCTCTTTGTAATTGCATCTTCTTCCTGCTGCCAGGGTTGCATGAAGGCATTCCCTGCCTCAACGCTGGGAAGCTGTTACACCTAGAATCCCCCAAAATCACATTCGCCATCATTTCTGACAGATCACGCTGCAAGCTCACAGTTTGCTGCACATTGCCATTCAATCTCTCTTGGCCTCTCAAGTATCCCTTTCCCCTACTTCTGCTACAATTGCCTACTAATGTCAAGGTCAAACTGGCACCCAGCTCTGCTATGGGAGCAGAGGAGAACTGTACAAGCCTGGAGCAACAACAGGGCACTCTGCAGCTCTATTCTTACCTTTGCACCACCAGATTTGGAGCCTCTTGCTTCCCTGTGGCCATGTTCCCCCACTGTATAATACACAAATGCAATTCTTGCTTTCAGGAGTTACAAAGCTCAGTTCACTATTGGCTTCCAGTCAGCTGGGAGTGTTGCCTGGAAGGCTCAGGGACCACAAGGCACGTTTTCTGATCCAGGTACATCCAGCATTTCCAAGCCTCGTTTGTTTTATTGTTCAGTTTAAGAAGGGACACCATAATAGTAGCAGTGCTCTGCTGGGTCAGCAAGGACCTCACAAAGGAACAGAGTGGGTAACAGGAAATGCAAATCCAATCCCCTCTCCATAGAGCACCCTTTACCAGTCAAGATGCACACTTCTACTGCAAAAGAGAGCAGAACAACTACCCCACCAGCACAGGGTTACTGCCTGTTGCAGCACTTTCATGCCTACAGAGCAGCATCAGATTATGCAGTGCAGGGCAAGGCAACACAGACTCTTCTAACGTTATTTGCAGGTACAGTAAACTTCAGAGCAAGCTGCTCAGCATAGACATCTGGTAAGGCAAAAGACACCTAATGGAAACACGCATACCCCACCTCCTCCCAGTGCTTTGCCATTCAGCACTGGTCAGTGGTCCCAGGATGCTCTTAACACATCCTTGAAAAAAGAAACCACGCACACAAAAAAAGAAGGACAGCACTACTTCTTTACACACCTCCTCACCAGAGAGGATGGAGCACTGCAGTTAAATACAAGCCCCAGGTGATGCTGGGTTTGTCTTCCCAAAGGCAAATCCTTGAGACATTACCTTCTACAGCTCAGCACTGCTCCCATTTGCAGATCTGCTTCCCTTCCCACTCTCATTCAACGCTAGTAACCGGGTGCCTGGCAGCAGCTGGGAAGCCAGTATCATCACTATTTTGCATCTGGATTTTTCAAATTGCTAAAAAAAAGTTATCTGCACGGAGCCAAGCCACAAGGTCTCAGGTGAAGAAACCCAAGTACTTCATCAGCACAGTTCACTCAATAATCGAATCTCCAGTAAATGAACAGCAAATGTTCATGGCTTGCCACGCAATCAGCTGCAAATGTCTAGAGATCCCCGAAATTCTCCTTGGTGGTCCAGAGGAAGGAACATCATGAACACATGACAGCACAGGGAAGGAAAGAGGTCTGATGGGGCAGGATCCACCAGAGGAGAGCACTTCTATTCTGACAAAATGACCCTCAAAGTGAAAAATTTCAGAGCCCTGAGGGTTGAGGTTTTGGGAACAGGGGTGGAACCTCTTCCTGAACACCACTGGCCAGGGGGAGCAGGTGAACTGAAGACTCAGTGTACTCAGTGCATAGCCCTTCACCTCACAGAGGTGTGTCTGGTACCCCTCGAGACCGCACATCCAGACACACTGCTTTCCTGTCTTGAGAAACACTCCCTCAATGGCCAATCTGCTCCCATCAGAAATAATATCCCTTTAAAATGACAAAGGAAGAGGTAAGGATTCCCCAGCAAGGGCTTCCCAGGCAAGGCTGAGCTGGCCGCTCCACTGCATATAGCTTGACTCTGCAAACTNCCCTCCATAATTTCCTTCCAGACATCACACACCGGAGGCTGGAAAACAGCCTGGTCCCAAGAGAGGCTGCTTGTGCTCATCCTTCCCCACTTCCCACCCTCCCTGGCTGTCCTGCGCTCAAAATGAATTGTCATACACAAAGGGTGCTTCGGAGGTCTGAAAACAGAGCTGCTGGGTAGTTGTTGTTGTTCCTCCTCCTCCTCAATGTCGGCCGGTCCCACAGTGGTGTGCTTCAGAGCGACATGTTAAAGTGCTGCCAAAAGTTTTTGCACCCAAAAAATTCCAAAAGGGCTCGTTTCTCCTCTCTGTGCCTCACCAACTGGTGGCTGGCTGCCTCCTTCGGCGCACTAGTGAGAAAAGGAACTGGCAAATATAAGGCCAAAAGAGTTCAGTCGAAGAAAGAGTAGAGGCCATTAGCTGGAAAACTCACAGAGAGGACGGTGATCCTGGTGCTCTGCTTCTCTCGCCTGCCCTCCAGCAAATGGAAATAGCAATCGTGAGAGAGAGAGCAGCGGAGGGAGCTGGTGTTGAGTGTGGAATGTGTATCGCTTGGCAGCAGAAAGGAGAGAGACCCCAAATGGATAACCATGTTTGGAATTGAAATCCAAGGAGCAAAAGCAGCGAGGAGAACAGAGAGCAAGCATGCACCCGCTACTTAACATAACTCAGGCGCCCAGATAAGCCCAACGCAGCACGAGGAAGGGAAAGGAGAGGCTAAAACAACCAGCTTATCACAGTGAGCTCCAGCCACACGTGGGGCTCCGTGCCACGCTCTGCTCCTACAAGAGAGTGACTTTCACTCAGCACAAAAAAGGAAAAAGGTCACCCCCTTCTCCTGCTGCGGCTCGTAGCAATGGCAGGGACTTGGCAAAAGAAGAGAGGCTGGTTCTCAAGAAATGCTTTCCAGGCGCTGCACGGCCTCCCCTTGCTCCAGGGAGCTCCATCTCGTGGGGTGTTTTAGACCAAGGAGCAGGACAAAAAGCTCTGCGCAAGCAGACCCTAGTGATTGCAAAGGATAAAGCAAAAGATAAAGTACATGATCTGTTGGGATCCAGCTTCATCTATCATGAGAAGGAGACTATCCTGCCTAAAATTTTGGGAGTGTAACACTTGTGTGTTTTGCAGGGAAATCCTAGTTGAGGGAGGATTCTCCCAACCCACAAATAACAGCATCTGTTGGGAAGCATCCCTGGGAAACGTCATCTCACATTTTCAGGTTTTTTATAGCTATGCGGAACCCTCGAGACCATCACTTAGCACGAAGAGGAACGCAAACACTTTCCACTCAGGTAACCCAGCACAGAGGCACGAAGGGGACCTGCCGAGTTCAGTCCTCCACAGTCAGCTACAGGAAAGGTGCATAAATGCAAATTCTCCCCTGCTTTGAGTAACACGTTTTCAGTGATACAGGCAGGATCTGCCCTGCTGTCAGGAAGCAGTTACATTTCGGGCATTGACGTAACTCCCCCCCTTAGTCAGTCAACAGTATGAAGTCAGCCTGCATGGGTCAGTGGAGTAGAGCTAAGGTTTCAAGGGTGGTTGAGTTTCAGGCCGAGCTTGCAGCTGCCCTGCCTAACATTCCATTCCCATTGGCACCATTCATTTAAAGACACACTAATCGCCTCTTCTACTAATAGTGCTCCAGAATAACACTGTCTGCCAGGCAAGGCTGAAGCAATGCTTTATGGCAACCTTAAAGAATTCATCAGTCTTGGACAGTACGATCTGTCTCTATGACAATTAGACCATGCGCAGCACGGAGTGGTATGACTCCTAAGGGCAGCAAAGGCTGTGCCATCTTGACAGGTTGCCACGTGGGAAAGAAACAAGACAAATTAAGGTTTGCACAGCGTGGGGGAGTACGATCCGCTCAGAAAGATGCTATCTGTTAAGGGTGAAGTGAAACAGGGAACCTTGTCTCCAATGGTCCCTTATTTAAGTGAAGAAATAAATCCTACCAACTGAAGCTGAACAAGGCTCAGCTGGAAGAGGTACGGGGAAACGAAGAACTTCATTTCTCTTGACCTTCTCTGCAGAGGGAAGGATGATCTTCTAGACAAAGTACTAGAATAAAAATCTCGGAAGCCAAGTTTTGTTCTTCATACCATTGCCAGGTACTTGCTAGATGATCTCAACAACAACTAGTCTAACTTTAGCCCTCTGCAAAAAAAAAATAATCTGTCTTATAAAGGGCCTTCAAGACAGGCTGATATTTGACATAATGGAGAGTTGGAATATCAAGACTGGGAACACTTATGAGAAAGATCTGTGAGACAAAACTGAATTTCCATTAATAGCAGTGTAGAACTATAGCGGAGGAAGCATTCTGAGAAGGAACACTGCAGTTTCTCCCACCTTTCTGTACTACCAAGAAACATTTGCAGCAACAAAGCAAGTGACACCAAAACAAAGAAAGTTATGAATTTCACTCCTCAGTTCCGTAAATTCCTGAGCTAGAAAATACTCTGGAACACTGTTAATGCCTCATTAGGACAAAGGTGCGTCCTGTGGTGTCTTCCAGAACAGTGGACAGAACTTCTGCCATGACTTCCCTGCAGAAGGCAGACAGGAAGCTTTAAACCCACAGCAGGAACTGCACAAAGCTCACATTAGAAACCATACAACTTTTCTGCTGGGGCTGAACGTGACATTGTAGAAAGAATGATACAGACTTTTAAAAGGTAGATTTCTGAGCTCATGCTAGAGATTCACTTCTAGAGATTAATTTGGGTGTGTTCAGGCCCATTTTTTTTTAAAAGGAAGATTTGTAAAGCAGTTAAACCACCAAGGCTCAAATCTTCTTTTCTCCCATGAGAGTATCATGGCCATGCAGACCACCTTCACAGCACTTCCAGTTTTCCGCCCAGCAAGAGTTCAAAAACCTCCTAATTTTCCAAAAATAAATTTTCTTTTCATTCTTTGCCTTGAATTAGAACACATGCCTTCCTTCCACCCATGCATGCTGGGGTTCATCTGAGATGAGTGTTCAAAAGTCAACATGGATTCAAGGGGAAAGCCACACAAATATTAAACAGGAGATACCAAGACCCAAACCAACCTGGAATCAAGAAAGAGAGTGCATAGAAAACACCTGAGCAGCATTTAGGCTCTTCCCTGCATGAAGGTACACAGGCATTACAACAAAATCATCTGTGAAGAATGAAAATAAGCATGTCCGGTTTTTCAGCATTGAAACCAGTAGCGTGTAAACACGTACTCCACTGATTTCCCCACTTTGAATAAATTGAACCAGTAGCACTTAATGTTTAGCCCATGTGATGATGCAATTCAGGTGCAGCCTCCACTATGTTTGGCAAATAAATCCTCTCTCCTTGAAAGCAGCACCGCACCGAGAGATTATCCATCCCAAATCCCGTGGCAGCTCAACCACTGGCTATTTTGCCCACCCTCAGGAGTTCTACAAGTACACTACTGATCCTATAAGCTGAAAACTAGTCCAATCACCTGTGTTGAGGACACTAAGACCTTGGTGGCTTCAAGTCAGAGAGCATAATCAGACATCTCCTTTTTGATTTATTATATAGCACATCACTGGCATTAGTCTGCAAAACTGTTAACTTACACGGTAATAAACCCTGTAGCTCCAAAATATCCACCCATCGCGCGCAGGTACCGCAGCATCCCACTCATAATCATCCTTCCAAAAACATTCTAAAATATCTACCATGCTTTTACCTTCATGCAGGCCTAGACGTCCCATTTCTTAAGTTTATAGAATTTATGTAAAATTGCACGGGGACTCATTCTTTTCTTTTCTTGACCTGATTTAAATACCACTCCATTCTCACTTGACCCCTGCCAACCCCTGCCCTGCTCTTTACTCTGTAGCACCATTTCCACAGTTTATCCAGACTGGACACACCACCACAAAGCTGGTGCTCATACTCCTTGGCTTTCTCTTTGGTTCAAGCTCTGACGCACATTGATTCAACAATACATGACCTTGTTCAAGTTTTTACCTCAAGACAATAAATGCCAAGGGGAGCACCGGGTCCTGCTCCCCAGTCAAGAAGCAGCTGCAGGCTTTGAACGCTTTTTGCCAGAGCTACACCTGCGTCCCTCCTCTTAGGCTGGAAGCCAACACCGACACAACTCTTAACTCCGCACAGGAGAGCAGATGAGTAGCACAGGGCAACGTCTAGCAGCCCAGCTTGTCCCCTGCAAGCATTTTGGAGTACAGCTCCTCCGACTGCGGGACCTTGATGAAACATTCCCAGAAGCAGAGTCTAAACTATCCTCAACACAACTTGTGAAGTCTTGGCAGAGACGGTGCCAAGTGTCGCACTCTGAACGTTCGCAGCCTGTTCCTTGTTAGCTCAGAATATACAGGGCCCAGCAGGCAGAGAAATGATCGTGACTGCATCCATCCCTCCAACAGGATCAAAGCCAAGAGAAGAATTAAGACAAAGCATAAATTTCAAACCATCAATTTCTGAAAACTCTGCAGCAGGGAAGGAAGTCATCAGTGATGCCATCTTAAGCAAAGTCAGCTCACCAAAGGAAAACCAATGTTAGGGTTGCACAGTGACATAGCACGAAATCAAAAGCCCCACGTGTAACAAGCTACCAACTGTACTTTTTCTGCCATAGATCGTAAGAATCAGAGGCCACAACCACCTTTCCACCGTTACATCACACAGGTGAGAAAAAAAGCCAGTAACCAAAGCCTGCACACGCCTAGCACAAGACCAAAAACAACAAAAATTGGACATAAAAAAAAAGATTTTGCTTCACACAAATGATGTCTACATACATCTACAGTCTTTTGCTCCCTTCCCCCTGAAGAACTACTGACTCAAGAAGCTGAGTTTGATATGGGAAGTATTTAGTTCTTCATTATAAAGAATGAAATTTGAATCCTACGGCAAAGCTATTCACGAGAAGCTGGAAGAATTCTAAGGGGGTAAAGCATATCTGGTTTTGACTCTACGGAAAGCCATACAGCTGTGGTCGTCCTTGCACAAATATAGTTACACCTACCGTCACTACAAGCTCCAGCATGACGCTGCCGAAAGCACTCACAGGGCAGCATTACCGGCACGACTTCTCAACTTGAATCAGTGGGAAAACCCACCAAAGGCCCATCTGTTCAACCACACCACCAGTGCAATCGATGTTCCCAAGTCAATAAGCAAGCATGCTTTTCTCCTTCTCTTCATCCTTACAGCATGCTGTTTGCCATGAGGAGGACCCTGTTATTTCTTACTTAAAAAGAAATTGAAGTAAAGAACACCGGTCATTTTCAGCATTTTATTAAGAGGAAAAAATATATTTTCTACAGCAGCAGTGAAGAGCTAACAGTGGAAAAGCCACAGATGTGATCCACAGTCTACCAGTAAAGATTCTTCATAAATAGATTCATTTTTAATATGTGTTCTCTGAAGTAATTTGCAGAAATAATTAGTTTTGCAGCTTTCCAGAACAGTCACACCACAGACATCACCTAGAAGAGAGAGCAAAGACAGCTTTGCAAAACACAGATTTATGTTGCATACTGAGAGACAGTTCAGCAATCAACAAAAAAATCCAAACAACCCAGCATCAGTCCTACAAAAAAACACACCCCATACGGCCCCAGCATTAGAAATCTAAGTTGAAGTTCAGATCTGCTAGAAGACAGAGGCAGAACCACACTCTCCTGCTGAAGAGCTACTCTCGAAAGCTCTACACTGCCAGAAGGCTTTACCACCCACCAAGGACACCACTATTTCCTCCAGAGCTCATGAGGGATTATTTTGCCTTCCCTCTGTTAGGGAAGATACTTTTGCCATCATGAATAGTACTCTGGGCTTTCCAGTGGCACCAGCCAAGATGTCAGTGCACTTCAGAGACAGAGGTCCCAGGCCCCGAAGGCTATACTCACCACAATCATGGTCCTGCTCATTTCACTCATATCTTGAAGCCCAGAGCTCTCATACATTCTTTGTGAGCTTCAATTAGGTGCCCACAATTTTCTTCCCCCTTCTCGATGATGCTGCAAAACAAAAAGATTTCCAAGGTTGAACAACAAAATGTGTTTGCTTTAACATGTTAATCAAAGCCACAGAAGTGACAAGTTGTTGGGGACAATCAAAAATCCCCATTAGGCTCCAGAGATCTTTTTGCCTATCCTGTCCAGGGTAGCACCGTTCTGGGAAATATACTACTATCTAAAAACGGTGCCCAGGTCTCGAGTTGTGCACTCAACACTCCGATGAAACATGTGACAGAATTTCTATTAACAGGTCAGTCTCTATTCTGGGCAAGTCTAGATGGGGATTTCTTACACAACACAAGGCTGTTGCATCACTTCATCAGGTATGCTAATCTTGTCAGCAACCGGTTTCCAGTCATTCAGTACAGAAACGACACAACTTCTCCAGTAAGAGACCAATACAGAATAGGGTGACAAGTCAATAATGTTTTGAGTCCAGCTTCAGTTGGTGTTTAGGGAACCTGAATTAAAAAAAAACCTGCTCAGCTACTCTTCTAAAAAAATATTTACTACATATGGTAACTTTTGATGTTACTCATCCAAGTGTCTAATATGTGTTCGAATAGCAGTAAGAGCCTACCATCACTCGTCTACTGTGCATACTGCAAAAGCAGTTCAGATTCAGGTCTCTGACTGACTGGAAAAGTGCTTTCTGTCCCCAGATGTGGGGATTCCACCACTCTGCAGAGCACAGGTTACAGGTCTGATCAACCCTCACCTGCCATGTTTTGCTGTTCTTGCTGCCAAAGGAAGAAACTATCAAACTGCGAATAGCCAAAGTATCTTCTTAATCATTTCAGGAAGTACAGACAGGTCTGCTGGCCACCCACCAGGGCAACTACATCTGACTCTGGACTTGCATCCTACCATCCTTGCCTAGACTCACCTTCACTCTAAAATGTAACTACGCATGCACCCCTAACTTTAACAAAAAAACAAAGCAAAACAAAACAACAGTGTTCAGTATTATGTCAGCAACTGAACAACATCAATACCACCTGTGAGAGTTTGAAAAAAAACAACAAACAACTTGTTCACCAGATTAAAGACTTTTAACTTAACTTTAAAGACTGCCATAGACAAACAAACTCTATTTTGGGGGTGTAATTCATGCTATCTTGACCGGTCCCTGTGACTAAGCCTATAATTACAAACGCACGTATGTAAGTCGTCGTCAAATTGTGCACATCTGTGAGGAACATCATCCACTGAGACCTAAAACTCGAAGTATTTTATTTTATACAAAAGAGAATAGCGTTTCCAACCGATTAAACAATAAAATGTCCCTATCTGCTGCTGCTTTTTGCTTCGGCGATTGTAAGCAAGACTAGAACTCTGAAACCTGTTTTAAACTAGGGCCACGAGATACCAAAACCTCCTCTTCGTTTCTAAATTATACTTGTAAGACATTTTCTCCTCCTCCTCCTCCCTCTCCCACCCTTCTTGGGATGCTCCAGCATCCTGCGCCGGGAGGGCTCCCAGAATAACCTCCAGCCCTTGGGTAGGGTCAGAAACTCTTTGAGGGCAGCAGAGAGCGGCTCGGCGAGGGAAACCCCCGGGGCGAGGCCGCACACGCAGGAGGAGGAGCTGGTCAAAGGCCCAGTAGCAGCCGGACGGGAGCCGCCGCCCGGCCCAGCGGCCGCCATCTCCCTCTCCCGAGGTGCCGGGGCCCGCTCTCACCAAGCGTCCCGCGCCTTCTTGGTCTCGGGGCAGGCGCAGCAGGGCTTCAGCGGCTTCTTCTCCTGCCGCGGCTCCCCCGCGGCCTCGCTGCCGCAGCTGGCGGCGGCCACGGCCGACATGTCGGGCAGGGCAGGGCCTGCAGGGCACGGAGCGGAGCCGCTGCCGGGTAACGGCCACTTCCGGGTAACCGCCGCTTCCGCCGCCGCGCCCGGGGCACGCTGGGAGATGTAGT
>WEIS01003230.1:0-50609 GCA_013389965.1 Todus mexicanus | reverse complement strand
CCACTAGGGAGCAGAATGTTCTTTTAACATGCTGCATCCTGCCACCAAAATAAAGGGGTATCAAGAGCAACAAAACCTTATCTCCCCCGCCCCAGATCCTCCTCCTGATGTATTTCCTGGCTCATACTTACATGCAGGACAACCAGGAGTGAGTTTTGCACTGCAGGGGAGTTACAGAGGGTCAGAATAAATCGTACAGTGCTCCAGATGCGGAGGATGATAAAGATGACAGGGATGAGAATCAACTTCTTATCAGCTATGGAAGTCCGGGGCTGAAATGCAGGTGCTCTGGAGAGAATGGGGCGATACTCTGAGAGAGCTGCATGCTTCAGTGGAGGGTGGAAGGGAAACAAAAACATGAACAAAAAGCTCTCAGATTGCAGGATAAGGGGAGCAGGTCAGCACAGCACACAGAGCGGCTGCTGGGACACACGATGCTGAACACCAGGATGTTAGCGTGAGTTTAGAGATGAAATCTCCGGAGAGCTAACCTGCAGAAAACTATTCCTCCTACTATCAGGGCTACAGAGCAAGCAGCTCTGAGGCATAGCATTCTCTTTCACTCCAGTACTCTCAGTGCTGACATTCTCTCCAGACCAGAGCTGTATGACAATACAGCGGCCCAAGTCAAACCCCGCTGAGGGCTTTCAGGGCAGCTTCCTACCACTTTTCCACTTGGAAGCCCCTAGTGCCCACCCTGCTGTGTGCCCCACAACAGCTACTTCCATCATTTCTCCTGCCCCTCACAGTGTGCAGAAGCCACTACTGCAAATCCCCCTTCAACCATTCATACAGCCCAAACCCAGCCCCAGTTGACTAAGTGCTTTTCGTGGAAGAGGGAGAACTCCTGGCAATAAGGCAGGAGGTTAGGAAGCAGGTTACCAGGCTTGGCAAAATCCCTAGTGATGAGAAGAGGGATGCTGCAAGGCCAGAGGCCCCATGTGCTGCTGCTCCAACCCTCAGACCCCCGTTATGCGAGCAGTGACAGTCACCTGCCGTCAGCACTGCTCCTGGAAGATGGTCAGGGCTGGGAGTGGAGACCAGAGAGCAAAGTGTCCAACAATCCCTGGCAGAGGAAGAGGGTTAGAGCCTGGCCAGGTGGTGGTCGGGTTTCCAGACAGTCACGCTATCTTTGACAGCTGCTGGAACAGCACGTCCTGTCTGATTCACGTCAGGCAGTGGGGACGGGCACCAGCAAATCCTTCCCAACTTCCCGTTCCCAGGAGCCTTAGGACTGCTTAAGAACTACATTGTTCTTCCAGCCCATCAGCAGAATCCCATCCTAACCAGATTTTTTTATCCCGAACTACAGCTGCCGTAGTTGCAACACAGGTTTGCAGTGGCAGCATTTTCCAGGACATCTGTCCAGATGTGGGTTTGGGGGTTTTTTTTTACCCCTTAAACAACTTAGAGGAAAAAAAAAGGAATCTCTGGATGTAGTTCCTTCTGCCACTCAATCTATATTTCTCTACCATGAAAATGCAGTCCTAGATGCCAGGATTCTTTGTATTCATGAGGAAGAGCAGCAAAGAAGCCTCTGAATTCTGAAATCCTCCAAGGACAGGGCATCATCTTGTACTGTATATATGCATACAGTGCTTAATGCTGTATAATGCCCAGACTGCCAAATGGGGCTTTACGCTGCTAGTACAAAGTAAGTATTCATAAACACAAACTATTATTAGAGCTCCTAAAATGACTGACATTGGGTAAGTCCAGATGCCAGACTCAGGCTTGGTGGAAGACCGATTAAAGCTCAATTTTGTCCTTCACACCCTGTTTCAATTCTTACTGCAGGATTTACTTTTCACTCACATACATCCCCTAACTCTTTAAGTTTTCACGAGGCTTTTACACTCTTCTTGTGCTAGGTCACCGTGCCATGATGCTACAGGCTGCTCATTCAGGTGTGCTCTTCTCCCAGTGCTGGGTACATGCAGTGGTATATGAAGCAATTCCTGCCCTTGTAGTGGTTAAACATGCAGCAGAATCTTCAGAGCATGGGAGGATATAACCACATCTGCAACCTAAGCTGGAAGCTGCAAAATACTCACCGCTCTATTAATGTGCTTCTTGATGAGAATGTAGAGCACTGGCAAAGTCACATAGGCCAGTATCTCCCAGACCTTTCCTGTTAACAACATCCACAGGACCCGATCCTCTGCGTCCAAGTTGACCCAACACCAGCCCACAGAAACATTGGAGGCATCATAGCCAATCTTCTTCAGAGCAACAGCTGCCACCGTAATGCCAAGGGGGACTCCCCAGCTGAGGAAAGAACACAAAGAACAAGGTTAAGTCAAGAAGATACTCAGTGTAGACCCTCCAAACCGCAGGGAAAAATGGGTGACAGACCAAGGAATTCTTCATCAGACAGGATGCCAACACCTATTGCAGAACATCAACACTCCTGCATCAGGTTGAAGGGAAGCATAGTCAATATTTTAGGAGCAAAAGGATAATTTCTGAAGGACAAAGGGTAAGTTTCTTTCCAAGGAAAAGTAGAAAGCTAAGAAAGCAAGGAGGAGCCATATTCACAGAATTTGGAGCTGTGTTTTGAGTTTGGCTTCTCTTGACAGCAGAAGTAAATATAGGGAAGCAGTTAGAAGAAAAAAAAATAACTGTGGTGACACACATGAATTAAGTCACTCAGCACCTTGGGCTGCCCACAACAAAATATGAGGAAGAACCAAAAAATTCCATGAACCTAAGTGTAAAAATACTCAGCCTGGGTGCTCTTACTATCCAGGACTTTATCCTTGCCTGGGATATACAACTTCCAGGTCACTCCACTGCCCTGTATTCTATGCGATGCATCACCTGCCCTTCCCATACTCGTCCTCAGAGAAAGGGTCTGTGGGGCCTTCAGAGGAACAATGGACACTTCAGTAAATGACACAAGTGCTTCAGAGCGAGTGCTCAGATTGAGTTTCCAGTATAACCCTCCTGGTCTCTCCAGATGCTAAGAAAACAAAGCCATTACTGTATTGCTCTCATCACCTTCCCGGTTCACACTCATCTTTCACTGACAGCCTGGAGCAGCTGTAGCAAGCATGAAATGGATCTTCCTGCTAAAATCAGTTTCACATGCATCAGCCTATGTGGTTGCCTAGACCAGATTATCTGAAATTCCACACTCCAATTGAAAAATCAGAGGTAATCCCGTATTAGATTTCCAAAATACTGTTTCCCACTCTTAAATAATGTCTAGGCTCACAAAAAAAATCAAACGTAAATATAATGCTGGGGAAAAAAATGCAGAGTCAACCTTTTAGCATGTTTAGAACATTTTGTTTCAATGCTCGGTTCAGAACAGCCCGTGCTAATCCAAGTGTTGTTATTTAAGGACAGTTCTGCTGCAGGAAGCCCTCCGCATGCTATTATCAGACCAGGCTTTCTGAAAACATTCCAAGCATCGCCACCACCATGGAAGTTTCTACACAGCTCAAAACTTCTTTTGATAAAAATGGTGATTCGCCTGAAAACAAGGATTCCAGATGCAAAGACATTCCAATTTCAGGACACTTGGGACCACAAAGGTGAAGAATTCAAGGGAATTCTTCCTTAAAGACACCAAATTAAGGCATGCAAGCACAAATGAGTCCAGCACCAAGAAGAAGGAAGTGTATTAAGAAACTAATTTGCCTAAATAATGATCTTCACAGTGACCTGAAACTGAAAAGAGAATTATATGAGAAGATAAAATCAGGTCAAATTATTACATATGGTTGTAAAAAGAGAACAGCCTAAGTATGTACAGCCACAGTATGACAGGCAACAGTAACAAATAACTGACCACTAAGCAAGGGACTTAAATATATTCAAGTATCCAACTAGTAAAAGGAAGAATGTGGGAGAAAACTGCCCCACCCCAGGCAGTTAATTTTCACAGAAACAGCATAGGGGGATCAGCTGGCTAGTACAACGAACAGCAAGGATCAAGGATTACCAAAGCAAAGTGAAATTAGAGGAAAACTAGAAAGTAATCAGACATTACAGGGAACTTCTGCAGCTCCGCTTTAGCAGAAAGGAGAACTGAGACTGAGGATGTGATTATTCTTAACAACTCCTAAATACCAGAGTCCCAAGGACTGGAAAATATCAATTCCTTATACCCATCTGGAAGGGAGAAACAGAAGAATCCAAATAGTATACACCCAAGGCATCTGTAAAGAGCAGAATAAAAAGGATTCAAGATAAAACAGAAGCAGAAATTTTCCTGTGAGCCCTAAAGACAGCGCAATTATGTAGGCTGGGTGTCTCAAAAGCACGCTTGGATCTAAATACAACCAGTGTGGGAGAGAAGGGAAAGACACTGGCATCTCCTTCACAAGGCTGGCAATCCCATCTCTCAAACAGATGAAACAGTCCTCATTTCCCTCATATAGCCCTCGGCAATCTGTTAATAAAAACACACACAGCCCAGCACATCTTCCCACATTAACACCAAGGCTGCATCTTACACTAGGTAAGACAAGGACCCTCGAACTCCAGCGGCACACAGCTCAGGTAGTATTGGCTTTCTTGTCCTCAGCACGCCTGGGTCAGATTGCTTAATACCACCTTCTGATTTATGCTGCACAGATGCTTTTTATTTATTTATTTATTCCCCCCTGGAGGCTCTTACAAGCCGGAAGATTTGCAGTCACCTGCCTGCACAGGTTAGACAACAAGCCATCCTACCAGCGAGCCTGCAGGCGATTCCTTCTGGGGACAGGAATTTTTACTCTGTTAAGAGAGAAAAATCAGTCTTCTGGCTGCATCAGCCCAGTTCAGGGAAGAGCTTTGAGCACACGTTGCAAGCAGAGCTCCAGACCTAATCTGCTCCAATTTAATTTTTGCTTCTTGTTTTTCCCCTTACTCAAACACGAAGCAGTTTGCAGTACCAAAGCACCAAGGAGGGACTCCTCACAGACAAGCATGCAAGAATTTAAAGCTCACACTCCGGTTGCCTTTTATAAATTAAATGATCAAGGTAACTAAGCTTGTTTTCAAAGCTCATCAGAGCTCAACAAGTTTCAAGCCAAAACAGAGCCCGTAGCTCGCCAGCCTAGCAGTGGAATAGGTGGATGTGTTACCACATGAACCAATAAGGAACAAACTGGTTTGGCAGGTCTGATCCAGTCTGACATCCTAATTTCCCTGAAAAGAAAATTTCAGGTACTGACTTCCAACATATATTCAGTCAGCTCCACTCAGCTGAAGAACAGCCTCTGGTTATACTCAACATTCAAAAAAGCACTGCTCTTTGCCCCTAATGAGTAACTGCTTGTGAAGAATAGAAAACGTGCATGATGAGCTCCATCCTGCCTTGAATCCCTTCCAGAGGGTCTCTCGGAATGACTCTTGACACAATGGCCACGACATGATTGCATTAGCAACCGATGATGCAAGGAGAGGAAAAAAACCCAACCCCAACAGGTTCCTGCCTAGACAAAAATGCTGGAAACTTGCCTTTAAATCCTTAAACCATCACCTGCTCTTTATCACCTTTCCTTTTGCCCTCACCTACCTTCTGCAATTAATGTACGTGCTGGTAGCTTTTCGTATCAGCAGAAGTTCCTGTCTGTGTGGTACTCAAATATTTTCAGGCTGCCAGCACCACAGGTAACCGGGAAGACTTAAGTACCGGGAAGTGTGAGAAGGAGCCATCTCCAAGAATTATGTCCAGAAACTGTTTTTTATGACTGAGTTCTCAAGTAAAAGCGCAGGGAAGGAAAGAAGGAAGGTGTGTCAAAAGAGGATGCGCAGAGAACAGGTCCTCACTTGTTGTCTCTGGCTTTTCACGCAGATCATAAAGCAAGAAGGAGCTTTCAACACCAACTCTGCCCAGGAGTCATTTACAAAGCAGAACCTGGCAACAGGTCTTGGATGAAAGCTTCTGCACTGTCCTCTAAGCAGAGCAAGTGGAGCTGATCAATACCAAGAACAGAAGATGGCATTTTAGTTTTACTGCAAAGACCTGAAAATTAACCTTGCAAGTTCCCCCAGAGGAAGTTCAGCTTGAACACTCCCTTCCTTTCTGTCGCGGGGTTAGCGCGAATCTTTCAGGACTTGGTTTTAAATGAATGCACAGATTACAGCCAACATCACTGGAGTGAATCTGCCTGTTTCTTGCAGCTGGTGAGGCTGGGAAGCATTAAACCAGATGGAGAACTACAGACAAAGGCTCCACTGCAAGTGATTAGCAGACAGGAAAGGTACAAACAGGCCAGATTTGCACCAACTCTTTGAAGCAGCCTGATGCAGACAGCACACCCTTGAAGAACTCAGGCTCCTTTTTTCTGCTCCTTAAGCAACACGTGGCTCTTCACCGGCACTTCATCCTCTCCACAATTCTTACTCTCGATCCACTTGAAATAACACAACAAACTCCAGTCTCACCGCATCTTATTTCCACCCCACCAGCAGCCTGGTGTACCCAGATGCACTCGCAGACCTCGCTGGCAAGCAGCAATTAGAACAGGTAGGGCAGGAATTAAAGTTCCTCCCTGACTCACACTTCGCCTTGATGTCTTTTCTCTGGCTCCCCTTTACCCAGACTCTACTTAATTCAATCACCTCCCAAATGACGTCGTTTGAAAAATAAAAGGTGACAAATATTCAGCTAAGAAACAAAAAAACTTCAGTACTTGCCCTGATGGCTTTATTTTTTTTTCCCCCCCAAAATCAGATCATTCCTCTTATAATTTATTGCCAAAGCTCGGCAGCACAGAGGACTAAAGGATCACTGTTTTGCTCAGCGTGGAGGTAGCACATGATTCCCCAAGCTCCAATTGCATAATGAAAGCTTTTACTGAACGCGACGTGGAAAATCAAGCTCTCTAAATAGCAAAAAACCCCTGACACACAAAGCTACGCCGCGGTCTGTTTTGTCTTGTTTTCAATCAAACATGCCAAAACAACCTTCAGAGGGCTTCACTAGCAGCCTCCTCACTTGTAGGCTACCTTCTGCTACGAGGCTTGAATTACAGCGACCTGCCTGGGGAAAGGGGAAGATCTACAGACCAGGCTGACACCAGGATTCCAAGGAACCAAATGAAACACCGCAAACGGAGGAGTTTTGGCAACAGCGGCAGACAGGTATCGCAAGCACGAGTTTCCTGATATTATTTTTAGGATGTCAGAGCAGATTGCGGAGGGAAAGCAGAAGCCAGGATTTTTTCA
This sequence comes from Todus mexicanus, assembly GCA_013389965.1. NCBI lineage: Eukaryota > Metazoa > Chordata > Aves > Coraciiformes > Todidae > Todus > Todus mexicanus. The sequence continues at coordinate 43,442 of WEIS01003230.1, read as the reverse complement.
GAGCCATTATCTCTTGGCAGAGATTTTTCTACGTGAACTTAAGCAAGAATTCTTGTTTGTTTGTTTCCCACATCCCCATCCCTTCGCTTTAGAGGAGGAAGTAAGCAGGGCTGGTTACAGAATCACCGAACATTCGGGATTAAAAGGGACCTCAAAAGATCATCTAGTCCAATCCCCCCCGTTGCCAGAGAAGGATCACCCAGACCAAGTCCCACAGGAACTCGTCCAGGCAGGTTTGAAACGTCTCCAGAGAAGGAGACTCCACAACCCCCCTGGGCAGCCTGGGCCAGGCTCTGGCACCCTCACTGCTAAGAAGTTTTTGCTCCTATTTAAGTAGAACCTCGCATGTTCCAGCTCACACCCGTTACCCCTTGTCCTACCATTGTTAGTTACAAGGCAGCAAAATCCCTGTTGCAAAGGACCTCGAGAAGGGCACGCTGCCCTTAGGAACAGAGCAGGTGACTCGAGCAACCATCCAAGCGCTCCATCGCCGAGCAGAACGCACCGCACACGGCGGTGGTGGCTCCCGGGGTCCACACCTCAGGCAGCAGGACAGCACCCACCTCACGACGTGGAAGCAGCAGAGCAAGCCTGCGCCCGTGGGCGAGCCCCTCACGATGGTGAGGTAGAGGTAAAGGGCGATGGCCATGGTCCAGAAGAAGGAGCTGGTGTTGGAGAAGGTGGACAGGGCGCCTTGCAGCACGCAGTCCCATGAGGTCCCGTCGAAGTCCTGGAGCACCCCGTAGAAGTAGGAGAGGGCTGAGAGGAGATCCGCCAGCGACAGGTAGAGCAGGAGCTGCCGGGGCCGGGTGCGAAGCTCCGGCCACAGGGCGTGGGTACAAACCAGGAGGCTGGAGCCCAGGAAGGACAACACGCAGGAGATCAGCACCAGCACCCGCTCCGAGGTGTGCAGCTCCGTGGGTGGCAGAGGCTCGGGCATAACGGGGTCAGGGACAAGAACAAGGACAGGGCTCCACTCTGGGACAGAGAGAGGAGAGCAGGGACAGGAGGGGACCAGCTGGGATGGGACAGGGGGGACTCGGCTGGGAAAGGGTCAAGGGAAGGATGAGAAGGGCCAAGGGAGGGATGAGAAGGGCAAAGGAGCAGCAGCAGCAGCAGGAGCCGGAGCCCGGCCCGGCCCCGCCCGGCAGGAGGCCCAGGCCCGGCCCCAGACCCGGCCCCGCCCCGGGGCTCCCCCAGGGAAATCCCGGCCCCGGGGCTGGGCTCGGAGCGGCCCCGCTGGAAGCAGAGGGAGGGGAACGGCAGCCTGGGATAGTGGCGATTGGATGGGGGTTTTCTGTAAATAAATAAACCCCCCCAACAAACCAGAAACCAGCCCCGCCCTCAGTGCCCGGGGAGATGGGACAGGGGAGCTGAGGCAGCAAGAAACCGGGGTGTTTTTTTGGTGTTTGGGGGTTTTTTTGGTTGGTTAGTTTTTTTGTTGTTGTTGGTTTATTTTGGGTTGGGGTTTTTTGCTTTTTTGTTTGTAGCTTTTTTTCTGCTTTTGTTTTTGTTGGTTTGGGGTATTTTGTTTTTGTTTTGGGTCTTTTTGTGGGTTGTGTTTTTGTGTTGTTTTGCTGGGGTTTAGGGGCTTTTTTGTGTTTTTTGGTTTTGTTGGGGTTTTTTGTGGATTTTGTTTTGTTGGTTTCTAGGGGGGTTGTGTGGTTTTTGTATCTGTTTTCGTTTGTTTGGTTTTTGTTTTGTGTTTTGTTCCGTTTTGGGGGGTTTTGTTTGTGTTTTGGTTTGGTTTGTTTGGGGGGTTTTTGTTTGGGGTTTTTTTGTCTTACTTTTTCCTCCACTCCCTTCTCCCCAACCCCACGCTTGGTTGCTTTTTGTGCCCCAAGGAACTCCCAACACCCTCGCTCAAAACACAGCTCTAGTTCCCTCAGCACTTCTCAGCAGCTCTGAGAGCCCAGTTTGCCCCATCCATGCTGAGACAGAGGTTATCAGGCCAGGATCAGAGCTTATCAGGCCAGCACTCCCCCTCTCCCTGGCTCTTCAACCCCTCTCCAGGTGGTACCAGCTTTATCTTTACCTTCCAGAGCCCTTCCTTTGAACCACCACCGGCTCCGGCAGCATCCTGCAACCTGGGAAGGTGAGAAGTAGACACAACAGAGCATTCGCGGCCACAGTCAAGAGATTTAAACGACAAAAAGCCCCCCAAGGAAAGGCTTTTTCCACCCCCTTTCAAAGTATTTATAAGTTGAATGCATGACCTTGTTTGCTTCACTTACCTGATACTTCCCTGGCTTCCATGCAGACAACTCATACCTTGGAGCTTTGATGGGCATAGCCATGGGCTTGATTTCCGAAGACGATTGGTTTTGTTTCAGGTGTCCTGTTCTCTCTAATAATTTAATCAATTCCTCACTACCTAGCCATCGAGGATCCCCAATGAACTCAGTTTTTAACAAGGTTTATTCTGACCTGTAGAACCAGATGCCTTATCCCCCAAACAAGCTTCTCCCAGCACCCTGAAGCCATCGAACACACTCTAGGAAGCACACCTAGATGGAAATACCTTAAAGAGCCACAAATTCTTCAGTGTTTGCACATTACTTTTGGCCACAGTGTCCTTTCAGTTTTACATCCCCATCTTCCAAATGAAGAAGGGGCTCTTCCTGATATTTAAAATAATTTCTTTTAATCACTCCTGTATTTAGAACGCACCATTTTGCAACTAAGCTTTCCAGGATAACTAGTATTTAACTAAACTCTGGTTTTGTCTTTCCCCACTTTTACAGCACGGGACATTCATCCACCTATCAAACAGCCAGCCAAACAACTTCTTCAAATACCCTGGCTTCTGCATGTTGCTTTTATTTTGGGGGTGACGGATGGAGCTCCACAAAACCAGCGTAATTAAGTCTTGCGAGACACTTGTTTGTTTCTACAACTCCTGGTGACCTGACAACCTACTTTTTTAGAGCTGGAGAGAAAGGACTATCTGAATCACAAGTAGTCAGCAGAATTGCAAATTCTGGTTTTGCCTCGATTTACTGAGAGATGCACCTTTCTCTTAGCAATCAGAAAAATAGGACAGGCACAGGATCTCCTGCTGGATCTCCCTCTATTTTCTAAAAATCCGGTACATTTACACCCCGAAGGGCACACAAAGCTAATAAAAGGCAGATAACTTCTTACTAAAGATTCCCACTACCTTTCATTTCCTTGACATCTGCATGTGCAAGAAGACATCCCCCACCCAGCATGGCTGTGGAATTCCCATAATCTCGATATTACCTTCTAACTGCAGAGTGGCAGTGCAGCTGTCTCTGCCCAAATACACATTCCTACCTTCAGTCCTGTGGAATCCGCAGTTGTCCAGAGAACAGAAATATTTGGAAGCTGCCCAAAGATACGTGACAACTCAAAGGCAGCGCTGCGTGTAGCTCAGAGCAGAGAGAAGTGGAAATCTAAGCAACGAGCTTGTCATGAAGCAATGTACAAATGAAAATTCTCTTTGGAGAATTTCCCCTTCAAATGCTCTTAAAGCACAGGGAGGTGAAGTAACCCGGTATTTGGTGGAAATACACAATTTTTCCTGACTTGAATTCATCTCACTGACTACTAAGAGAGCTTTCTGACACACAGGCTACACCCTGCATCTTCTAAAGCATCAGTTGAGCTGTTACTACCTAAATTCAGCTCCACTAACCGTGAAAGAGAATGCACTGATGTAACCTTTCAACAGAAAAAAAAAGCTTCAGTAAGTTTTTACTTTTGTCTTTTGCAAAAGCCCAAATTGCTCCTGAACAACAAGGACACTTTCACATCACAGCTCGGAGCACATACAAGCGAGGAAGAGAAGACTTAGCACCATTTATAGCCGTTTGCTTCCAATACCTTGCCAAGAGAATCCGAGCTCCCTTTATCACATTCACTTGAAGGCCACAGACGTAATTACAACAGAGGAATATTCTCAGACTCCAAGTGCCAGCTGCCAGCACAACCAGCCATCCTCAATACCCACAAGAGGTCACTGCTGTTCCAGGCAATAATGTTGTTCCCATCAACCACTGTCCTGATCTAACAAGCCCTTCTCTACCACCTCCAGAGCTCTGATAAAGACAGATGCCTCTAATATCACCAGATGCACCCTGGTCAATTTTGGCCATCCCTGTATCATGCCAACAGCTTAGACAGTATTTCAAGTAAGAGCCTGGAAAGAAGTTGAGCCCAGGCTCATTGCACCCATAACAACAAAAAAGTAGATGTGGACTGAAATAACCAGAAATAAAAAAATCAGACATCAGACGCTCAGTTTGGGCAGAACCCCTTCAATGTTCTAGTTTTCAAATCACCACACAGTTCCTCACAAAGAAGTCAGTACAACTGTTTCTCGTACCCATAAGCTTCTCCAGGCTCAGCCTAGGATCAATGACACCCAACTCCCACCCTTCGCAGAGAAACACACAATTAAACCCGTCGCGCGTCGCACATCACATCCCACTGACACGGCCTCTCTGCACAGCCTGGATACGCCCGCGCAAGATGCTACATACATGAGAATGTGGAGCCAGGAGTCAACAAATCTGCTTCTCTGGAAACGTAAACCTATCTCTGGAATCATAACACAATCCAAAAAGCCAGCCAAGAATTTTACCAGCGTTTGAGCTCTTCGTTTTCGGGAGAACGAGGCCATTTTTCTAAATCATCACCTGATCCTCAGGTTCACTGCATCAGCTGAAAGCGAGCCAGGGAAGCATGGTCGAGAGAAGGCTTCTGAGAGAGGAAAATCCTCATGTTTGTCCTTTGTTGCTTTTTCTAGCATGTGACCAGAAAAATTCTACATTTCCAGCAGTCCTGGTGCAGATTAAGAACCTAATCCTTGACTTCATTAACCCCACCTATTCCGTTTTAGATAGACACTAATACAGCATTAAGACAGACATCTAGGGTTGCTCAATACATTCTGAAACAATCACTGACAGTCGGTAGAACAATTTATCAGTAGCTGCCCCTTTCAGACAACTTCAGGTAGATTTAGAAGAATCAAGAAAAAACAAAAACACACAGAGAAATATGTTCATTACTTATCTACTAAAAAGGCTAAGCGCCAAAGCAGGCAGTGAAATAGGTGCAGGTGCTGCAGCCAGATCTCATGTGGCTTGTTCTTCTCAAAAAAACTAGTTTTTAGAGATTTGAAAGGTTTTAGATGGCAAACACAATGGTCAAGACAGCTCTGTAACAAGTACAACTAGGTATTATCAAGTTAACTAGGAGGAATCTGACATTTGCATGCAAAGAGCGAGGCTTAAGTTTGACGTAGTGGGAGACCACTGTACATACAGAACAGCCTCTCTGGAAGCAGAATTGCAATGTACATAGAAGTTCCTAGAGCCACTACAGTGTTTTGGAGCTACAGAAGATACAGACTGTTCTCCCTGACTCTCCTGGTGTGAGAAACCACAAAGCAAAGTTTCATCGTTACGTAACTGGTTTAAATTCCTTCTAGGTCCTCTGGAATTAAGAAATGCTACATGAATTCCTATTTTATCTTGCTTATGCAAGACCAAATACTGTGACACTGCTGTTGCTTCTCAGATTAAGAGCCACCATTCACCTGCTTCCCATCCCTCTGTTGTTCAACAGCAACACAGAAATACACCCTCTGAGGCAGGCAAGTCTGCTCTCAGTGTCCTTTCACATTAGCCGTTACTCCAACCTGGCTGCTCATGATTCTTCAGAAACTGGAACACTCAGTCCCCTTATCTTCCTTAACCAGCCCAACATGACATGCAACTGTTTAGAGTAACAAATCTCCAGCTGTTGGCAGGCTCAGCCTTCGGATGACCCCGAGGCAACCAGGGCAGCATAAAAACCTGCTGCATCAAGACGAGCCTGGGGTTTCTCCAGCCTTCGTGTCCATCTCCAGCCTTCGTGTCCATCTCCAGCGCGCTAAAACCACACTGGGAGCGTGTGCACACAACTGCTGAACCAGGACACCCTCATCACCTACCACAGAGCGCTGCACTGGATCCATTTAGCAAGCCTAGTGGCTTTTCTTGCCAAGCGAGGAGAGAGATGCTTCGTCATTTTAAGCAGTTTTCCATTAGCATCAAAAATGCGTTGTCAAGCTGCAGCGACCGCACAAGAATTCCAGCCAGCAACTTGCAAAAAAAAAAAAAAAAGCCACAAGCAAGGAGAATTTTTCGCAGGCAGAATGTAATTAGTTACACCGCTGGAACCAAGCCAGCACAATCAATGAATTAGTGCGCTCCAAGCGTCGTGATAGTTTTCCATTTGAAATGTAAATGGGGAGATGAATATGGGATATTCCTTCAACGCTGCGGCTGCGTGGAGAAAAAGAAAGGTATTCACATTGCACATTCACAATACGAGCATGCCACAAGCAAAAAAATATTACATTTAAGATGTGGTCTTAAGGTCATCCAGCTCAGGCTCGAATGTGGAGCGGTGGGATTTTGGGAAAGGGCACTTGTACAGCATACAAAGAAGCACTCACTGTAGAGATCTTCGTGGTCATCTTGCAATGCTATTTTTTTTTTCCCCACCCATTCTCATTACCTATAATAAAAATGTATGGACTGCTTCTCGTATTTAGTAATAGGAAAATAGCCCAGAGAGTACAATGCTTGGAGTGTAGCTCTTACTGTAAATTGAATTGGAGGTATATGCACTCTACTTTGCACCAACAAGGTCTGCCTCCAGCCTGGGGTTTTAACATGGATGAGACAGGAATATAAAAGCTAATAATGAGACCCTCAAGTAGAAGTCATGAAGCATGTCAGCTTCCCTGGTTACTGAGCTAAAAGCCTCACTCCAGTTGTTTCAGACAAGTTATTGGAAATAGAGGGAGTGCAAAGCCGCAAAACGACAATTCTGCTAAAGGGAAAAGGTGTGGAGCCCAGGGGACTGTTTCTTTCATTGATGCAAAGACATTCAACACTTCTAGTCCAGAATGAAATGCGACCTTGAAAATGGGTTGTAAACCACCAGACCATACTCTTCATTCTTCTTTTTTGAAGGCAGGTATAAAACAATTCACACACTCTCTCTCCTGACTGCTCGGGCCCCAGTAGCTGGGTGCACAGCCACTACCATTCATCCTAGGGGTCAGCTGTGGTCACATTCCCAACACAGAACTCCAAAACAGCACCTGGTATCCAACAATGCTCTTTGCATCACGCGTCTTCCTCAGGTAGCACATTTAACAGACCTATTTGAAATACAGCGCCCACATTTACAGGAGCTAACCGCATGGTTGGTCACTACCAGCCACCCTGGTTTAAGCACAACTGCAAAGGTACGTAGAGAAAACTAGAAGACTAGAACATTACCTTACAACCTGGAATTTGAATTCACTGACTTTATTAACACAGGTGAAGTCGCTCAGCAGTTACATGCCAAGTGAGACAGGTCAAGCCCCACACATTTGCCACCCCAACCACATTCCAGTCATTGCATCAGTTCCATTCAGCCAACACCCAGCTCAAACTCGAGTGTGGAGCGGTGGCACTTTAGGAAAGGGCACCAGAAAGGGCATTTATACACAACACAAAGAGGAGAGGTGCTCTCTGCAGTGATCTTCATGGTTACCTTTCAATTGTATTTTTTAAGCCATTCTCGTTACCTATAACACACTGATTCTCCCTGAAAAGCACGGAACTGAGAGTCATCTGGCTCTATAAAGAAGAAAAAAGCCACACAAAAGTAGTGTTTTATCAGGAAATCTGATGTACTAGCTCAAAACACGTCTCATGACAAATATTCTACAAAGGCAGAGATGAAGTTTCAGAGGATTTGCAACAGAAGGATACAACACTCCCTTCTGGCCATCCATTATCTTCCCAGTGCAGAACTTTTATAGAATTTTTTAATAGAATTACTTTTATAGTTCATAAATTTCACAACAGCCTGTAATTAGTGCAATGATGTTCATGTTTGTTAAAAAAAAAAAAGGCATAAAGAAGTGTAGACAAAGCCATAGCTTGGATTTTTTTAAAGAAGGTTGGAGTTTTAGCGTCCCTGGATCGTGACGCCAGCTCATGCCAAGTCAGTTAAAATTTAATTAATTCCTCCCCAGAAAAATCAGCTAAGATTTGGGCCACTTGACTGCGCGTATTTGCAGACTTTTCTCCCAATATCTAGCATTGCATTTTTGCAGCGTTACTAGCAATAGCTGCTATTTTACTCTCAGGACGATGCGTGCGGGAAGGAAAAAGAAAGCGAAAAGTAACTTGCACTTGTTTATCTTCTTTTTTCTTCGCCTTGTGTCTCCCATGCAGTGACCACATGATCGGTCATCCCGTGGCACTTCTCACACCAGCCCTCTGCTCTCTAAGACACACCGAGCTCTGGTGCAACACGGTACACCCCAGGCAGCATCCCAACCAGCATCCCCATCCACCTCTGAAGCCATGGAGATACGAGGCAGGCCCAACAATGTGCAGCACTTCTAGGGCAGTATACTTGCTGATTGCTTCCTTGACTATTGTTCACAACAACCAGCTAAGACACTGCCAAAGAAACACTCACAGCTGGCATCACACAAGAAGGGAAGTTCAGGCAGGTTGTTCGAGCTCTTCCTCTCTTCTCATGTAAGAAAAGAGTCTGGGGACAAAGAAAGAGTCAGTGAAGCAACTGCAAGCAGCACTACAAACCCAGCTCAAACCCATACATTGACAATAGCCCTTAGCCCCAATCTTAGTTAAGGCCTCTAAGAATTACAAATACCAACAAGATAAACCCAGCTTACTTGTCTGCAATCCATATTTATCTCAACAAGTCCCCGTTTCATACAACATCATTCAGGCAAGACAGGGGAACAACTAAGTTTTTCCAGATGCTTAACAGTTTAAGACACAAAACTGTTTAAACTCTTGGTGGGTTCACTCGACCGCACAGCTCTGCTCTTAGGCCATGCATACGGTATGTTAGAAAGAACTCGCTGGGAACACAATTATCTGCAAAACAAACGAAAGAGAGATCATTATGTGTACTATAACCATTCCCATTGCCTTTTATACAAGTGGAACAGCCCGAGATACGCAAGACATGGTGTTACTAGCATTCCTGCAATCCTCAGTTCTTGGAAACACACGGGCATGTGAGGAGACAACCTTCAGGGCAAAGCAATTCTTTAACTCTTGCATTATAGCCTCAAAAGCAGGTTATTACTTGAGGGCCTCTTGTGCAACACTCGAGTATAAAGGTAAAACATGCCGCATGACTAGAAGCTCACTGGCTTTCGTCAGCCTCTAATTTCTTAGAGGTGACTATCACCAAGTCTTTAGAAGGGCCAGCACTTGGGAGTATGGTTCTACATACAGTAACCCAAGACAAAACTGTTGGGTTTATTGCAAGAGTCACGAGATGTAAGTTCAGTGGCTTCTATTGCCCAGGAAGGCAGGGCAGGTGATAGCAAAAGCTCGTGCCCTTTATATACTATCAACAGAGACTAGCAAAGGTGAAATGAAGTGCTGTTAACTACACGCCAATTGAACCAGCAGGGCAAAGAACGCTAATACCCACCAGGCAGTGTGATAACAGAGCAAGGGCTCCATTCCCTGCATCCCAGGAGACAGCACTGATTAATTAACAAATCACTTCTTCAGTGTAACCTTTTCACCCTGAGGAAGAAAAAAAAGCAAACAATTCCAAAACATCAAAATCAAAGACTTGACAACGGCACCCACCTTCTTGCCCTGGAAACGTGTCCCACTCTGGAACTGGCTGTCTTGTTTAAACAATGACCTCATCATCCCTCCAACATTTCCCATCAGGATCAGAACAAACCAGACTATCTCAAAGGCAATTAACAGGTCAGGGACGAGCTCAGCTATAGGAGAGCAAAACAATCTGGTACAGAAGAGGAAGATACTACATCTTTCATCCTCCTCCAGGGACATACAAGACTGCAGAATTGCTGTTTCGGGAACTGTAAAACTCTCTTTTGAGCCACTAAAAAATTAAGCCTGACAGGGCAAAGATGCTTTGGGGAACAACCTTGTATGTATGCAGCAGAGTAATGACCCTGCTTTTAATTTTTCCAATCATTTTAGCTCCCCTTCTGCTGCTTGCTACCTGTAAGAATTCCTAAAGCTTTAAGAAAGGAGGAAACAAGTCATCCAACCACAACTGTTTATCACTCTGGGAGAACATGGAGCAGTAAAACCAGCCTTGTATTCAAGCCTCACAGGAAAAACATCCCCTCTGCAGAGACCTGGAATCATTTAACTGATTACTCACTGCAGGAAAAGCAAGTGTTTGCAACACGGAAGAAAGTTCTCTAGCTCTTCAGTTTCCTGTAATTTCTAGATGGTCAGAAGCTGTATTTCTAGGGATGACTGACTCGGGAACAGCCTGGAAGTTTTATGGTGAACACTTAGCTAGTTTAGAAACCTCTGCAAAGCTGCTGGCCAATAAGTTGAGCAGTTTTTCTCTTTCAGGAGCCTGTCCAACAGTAAATCATTTCCTCCTCCCTTTAGTTCCCAGTTCCTGACAAATTTTCTGTGATTGTGCACTTACAGAAAGCATTCTGCTTTAGGGAACTGTCACCAAAACCATCAATGGTTTTAGCATCTCTGAGCACAACTTAGAGGCCAGAGGTGCCACTTGGTCATACACGTAGTTTTATTTGCCAGTTAAGGGCTCATTTTTCTCCACAAAGGCGATTTTCCCTTTAGAGAAAAGACAACACATGACCTGCCTTCACTTCACACTTGTTCTTGAGGTGTTTTTCCTGGAAAGAGCTGACCCAGTCGGCACAAATCACACCAACTCGCATCAATCCCATGCTCAGTTAAGTGGCTAGATGCAAATTTGTGCTTAATCTCACTGTTACTGCGTGGATGAGAAAGCAGCAGGAAAGAGTTGCTTGGTGGCTCATGTAACACTGTACAAAGAATTAGCCTACAAAGAAATCACTGCTCTAACAAAAAGAACCAAGCTGATGGGTGGGGAAGATGGACACACTCTCCTGTTACGGAAATACCACATTCCAAGAAAGATAAAAAGTCCTGCCAGGTAAGATCTGCAGCAATCATTCTGTCACCACTGAAATACGTGATACCATAAGCTTTACTGAATTAAGCACATTTCTTCCAAGCTCATTCCCAGCATTGTGTCATCCTCCTGTTGTCAGCAAGTGGAGTTTTCAGCTACGACAAGTCACAAGCCTTGAGCAAGCACCTGAAGAATAACACACAGTTCCTCTGAAGATTTGAACAACTCCTGCTGGAAGCCTGATGCAAACAAATCTTCTGTCACCAGAATCTTCAAATACTTCCTAGTTTCGGGCAAAACAAAGCTCATTTTTCATCTGTGAAATTTGCGGGTGAAACTCATCAACAGGAGAAAGCTTGGATGAAAAAGATGAAATGACAGCTTTCAAACTTCACAAATATTTACGTTGAAAGACTCCCGGATATCAGTTAGTTCAGCCGCCTATTTCAAACAAGGCTAACTTCAAAACTAGATCAGGATGCTCGACGTCTTTTATATAGGATGTTTCAATCAGCCCTGTCCATTTCTAAAGCATAGAATTAGAAGCAACATCTAGCCTCATCTATTATGTTTACTAGGAAGAACTGGCATCCTAGAGAAAAATCATCTTAAAGCTACACCAAAAAAACCAGTGGTGGGTGCAGAGCAAGAGCAAACTCTCTCCTTTCTCCCAAAGGTGTCGATCTTCCCTATTATGAACCCTCGGAGAGGAGAAGCAGCATCTTGTTTTTCCAAATACAGTCACTTTTCCTGACATAACCTTACATATACGGTTTCCTTTTTAAAATAAAAATGTATTTGATAAATTCTGTCTTTGATTTGATACAAGCCCCACGATACGCCGACCATGGGTTTGGGGTTAGTCTCTCTAAAAATTTTCAAACCAGTGCTGTATTACCCCATCTTCTACCACAACTCCTGCAGCATGCTACCAAGTCATCCAGAAAACGGTTCTTGGCAATGCCTATTAAGCAATGTCATCATACTTTTCCTGGCATATTCTTCTCTGAACTCCCTACAGCACCCTAGTTCCCCAAATACAGGACACAAGTTGCCCAAAACCTCCTATTTGCCTTTTTTTTTTTTTTAAATTAATCATACAGCAGAAACTTTCCTCATGAGATATATCAACGTAACCATCGAAACAAACGGTATTTACCAGTTTCTTGGAGCTCGGTGGCAGGAGATGATCCAGCTGGCAGCAGTACCCAAAGTCCATCTAAGCTCCCAAGCGACCCCAGTTTCCCGCAGCTGATACACCATGAGCAAACTGAGCACGAGCTGCGGAGAGGTGCAGACACCTGCTTCATAATTCAAACTCGCTGTAAACTCTGAGGGTTCCGCCTTTCTTGACACAGCCCCGACTCCACCCCATGCACAGGCACCACTCCTGCAGGCCGACCTCACTGTGAATGAGGAAACGAGCCGATACCTTCGCAGTGAGTCACGGAACTGCCTAAAACACAAAGCAGAAAATCCTACCAGCAATTCCTTTCTGTAAAACACAGTAAGACAGGCAAAAAATAAATAAATAAAGCAGACAAGAACATTAAGTGACAGAACGGCACGGGGAAAGATAAGAGTCCTAGTCTGAGACCGGCCAGCTTTTCTACATGTAGGACAGTTGGTTCCTAACCCAACTGATTTCCAGCCCAGAAGGACACAGGCAGTTGGATCACAGGTAATCTTCACTTTATTGCAGGTGACAAGTGAAAAGGCAGCAGCAGTTTTGTAGGCCTAGAATCACATTGCAGGTGGAAGCCAGAGCTGCTTGCAGTAGCTTCATTCCAAACTTCCCTGCACTCTGAGAAGCACAAGAGCTCGCAGATGTAACAGGGAAAATTCAGGTTACTGCATTACTGAGATCTGCAGGACAGCGCTGCCTGTCACTCAGTCACCTACTCCACAAAATACAAGAAAAAACCCTCTAAAACCGTGGTACAATTCAGGATACGATGAAGAAAATCTAGAGCAACCATCTCCTCTCATTCCTTAAAATGCAGGATATTTAAAAATCGACCGCATCTTACCCAAGTGAATCTTCATTTGGGATCCCACTGGGCCTGGCTAATACTGCTGGCTTAAGCAATATTAAATCTCCACATCAGAACAAGGTAAAGCCATGGAATTAATATACACATCACTTTCTGACCTTCTCCACATATTCTGCAGTGAGAAACATGCACACGCACACACAGTCCACCACACCTACATCATCTTCCACAGCAAACAATTAATTCTTTACCAGATTCAGTGCAACTTCTTCTTTCAGATTGTTCAAGCCCTCTACTTTCCCTATTCTAGTAAATTCTGTTCTTCCCCTTAGAACAATATTTAAGAGTCTTCATTACCTTTTTTTCTCCTCCCTTTGCTCTCTCTCAAATGAGATCAGTGATGTCCAGCAGCAACAGCTTGACTTCGACTGCAAACTCTTTAAAGGAACCTCACTGGCTGGAGGAGCACCTGGCACTTGTGGCACCAAGAAAGCAGAAGCACCATCATATTCCGCACACTGAACCCACTGCCCGTTATCTCGTCCTTTTACACAATTCCCTCCCCGTATCTTATCTAACTTCAATAAAACACACAGACTGAACCCAAAGGTTTAAGCAGAAGCAGGAAACTGTCTGTTAAACCTGCTCTGTGGTCATTCGTCAAATACCATAAACATCGGTTCTCCCCGTGTAGCATCTTAGAGAAGGTCTTTAAGGAGTCATCGGTTTGGAGCTTCCACACCAGCTCCCAGTTCTGCTAGCAGCTGAGCTAGCTACTACATAAGTACTATTAATTTTTGGGTAGACGTGCCACACGCAACTTTTTCCCAGCAGCGAATTGTGCAAAGCAGCGACGCATGATGCAGAGCCCCATCCGAGGCCGCAGGGCTGCTCTAGCTCCTGGAAGCAGGGCTCCCCCTTTTCCTCGGCAGCCCCACTCCACAGCAGGCAGTCTAAGCTCAGCACGCCAGGCTGCTCCAGGGGGGTTTGCTGATTCAGTACCTTGGGAGAGGCCTGGGCAGAGTCCGGTGCATTGCAGGTTTCCGAGGGCTGTAAGCCCCGCGTAAGCACCCATGACTCATTAACCAAGCAATGCGCAAGCATTACTCATAGATCACAAAGCCAGAGTCGCAGCTGTCAGTAGCCCCGTGTCTCCTCTAGCATCTCAGTCCAAAAAACTTGTGGGTTTATAGCCCAGATGGACCTCAGAAAGATGAGTCTATCCAACCCAAGAAGTTCCTGACCTGCCCCCCCAGTTCAGTCTGCTGGGACAGAGGGGTCACTGCCAGCAGACTCGTAGCAGAGATTTTACTGTCACAGCAGCTCTGTCCTTTCTTGCACATCAAGTTCAGGCCCCTCCTCATATTCTAGACAAGGTAAGAGTCTTCTATCTCTGCTGCTTCCCTCGTCAAGAGGTACAACAGTAGACCCCCCACCACCAGGGGAGAAGATCTACAGGAAGGCTCCAGTGAAAGAGATTCAAATTCCCTTTTCAGTAGTATAAAATTTGTTTCCTCGGATTCCTCTTACCAAAACCTTCTGTTGTCCACTGGGTGGAGGATTCTTATGTCAGGCAGCAAGTAGCTTCGGACAGGCTGGGCATCGCTTTGATGCTTGGTCACTTCTACAATACATTCAAATGCAAACAGAAAAAAAAATAACAACACATAAACCTGAAGGCTCGAATTAAGAGTCCCACAGTCGCATAAGCCCCTTCAGCTGAGTCTCTCTTTGGAAACAAAACAATGGCTCGTGTGTTGTTAACTTCTCTCCGTTTGCATTTGAGGGATGGTCTGTACCAGTTACAGGAAGATTACTGGTGTTCTCCCTTCAAAACACCAGCAAACACAGACTCGCCTACAAAACGGACTAGCGAGTTTCGCTGTGTATTCAAAATGTCACGCGAGGAAAAGCGGACTCGTTAGGCCTGAGCAGAGTCCTAGATGCAATCCCAGCCATGAGACAGGTTACTCTGTGAGACTACGAGGTCTTCAAAGAGTAGAAGAACTGCAGCCTGACCGGAGTCCAGGGGAACTGTCAGCCTTCTGACGCTGGGGTTAAGGCCCAGGCTGAAACTCCCTGCAGCCGCACATGCAAACACAACTCCATGCTGGAATGGGGCACCTCTAACACTTCTGGCTGCCAACACCATCAACGGAAGAAGCAGAGGAGTCCCTAGAAGAAGGATGGCATTCATCACCACCCAATATTACAGGTTTTCTTTCAGGTCCTGCTAAACAACCCTTCCTTATCTCTGGTCTGCTAAACCAAACAAGAAAGCACCTCACGCCACGTTAAAATGATGAAGCCAGTAACAATCAACCAAACTCCCCCCGAGTAGGTGGAAACTCCCGAACACACTGGTGTATCTACAGCTAATGAAATGACAAAACAGACTGTACATGAGAGGGAGGTCGCTTACAAATGAATATATTTTGGCTCATAAAAGGTAAAGCACGGGTGGGCTTGTCTTCAAAATACAGATGAAAGCTTCATATCCATCCATCCCACCTGCTCTGCTGGGATGCCCCTGAAAGGTCACAGGGGAAATACTGCCAAACCCCGAGCCCAGACCTCTGCTGGTGGAGACAATTAGCTCTAATGGACTCGGTACCTCTGATCCGAAAAGGACTTCTAGTGTCTTTTTCAGTTCCTATCTGAGCCAGCCCTTCCTAAATAATGGAAGGGCCCGTCTCCTATGTAATGTAACAGTCACCTAGATAATAGATAATCCCACGGGCGGGTTGAGCAGACACCCGAGACCTCGTGATAAGCAGGTGAGCGATGCAAAGGGGACCTAGATGCAGGTAAAGCCAAGCTTCGCTTTGCCAGTGCTCAGGAAGACGGAACAGGGGGCAGTGAGGAACACCACCAAACACCCTAACAGAGCTTTCTTCCCCCACGTGAGCATCAGGCGATGACAGCATCTGCGCTGTATTATTTATCTTCTCCATTACAAAATGAATACGGAGACAACATGCTGAGCAAGGTAACAACACAGGCGATAGCACAAACTGTCCTCTCCACCCTAAGTGTAGCAGGAGAGGGGGGGGAGCTGCCAGCTCCTTGCAGAGAATTCAGCATGCAGCTTCTGTGTTCCCCTGTGCAAATGACAGGCAGGACAATGAACCGCAGAGAGCAGCTAATACCACATGAATTCAGTTACCTTGTCTCCTGGATGGA
The DNA here is from genome assembly GCA_013389965.1 of Todus mexicanus. Lineage (NCBI taxonomy): Eukaryota > Metazoa > Chordata > Aves > Coraciiformes > Todidae > Todus > Todus mexicanus. The sequence continues at coordinate 27,294 of WEIS01003230.1, read as the reverse complement.
GAAGCCAGAGAAGTAGCTCACCAGAATCACTCACTGCTCCCTAGACTCAAGCTGCTAAGCAGCACCCTCAGCTCTCCCTGTACAGCTGCAGCACGTTCAGATAGTGGGAGCACACAGCTGCTTTGGGGGGTGCTGCTACTTTCTGGGATCCCTCAAAAACTAAACACTCATCAGTATCCCCACCTCTAAAGGTCCATCTGCTTGAAGGAAGGGGGCTACAGAAGAGCAAAGGAAACAAAAGCAGAAGGAAACACCTTTTATCCCAACACCACAGACCAGCAAGGGCAGTTACTGCACCAACCTCCCTACCTGAGGTCCAAGACCTCTGACAGTTTACGTAGCTGTACATTTTTACACAGGGCACCAGCAGCTTCCCCAGCACCGCTCAGACACACAGAGGCTCTGCAGAAAAGCTGTCAGAGAGAGTAAGACAGGCAGATGCAGCCAGGACATCTGCAGGCACAAGTACAAACGCACCCAGGCTGCGCTTACCTGAAGAGACGGAGAAGGTCAGCAAAGCTCCAGGGTGGTGGGTCGCTGCTGGGGGCTCTCAAGGAGGTCCTGTCAGCACAGCAGCTTGCGAGCCACAGAGGCAGATCCTCTTTGATCCACTCGGATCCCTATGATTGCAAAGACAAAGGCAGGCTCAGGCCTGAACAAGCCCAGACAAGCCCCAAGCAAACCTCTTCCTGAGCCTGCCCCGTTACAAGAGCAGCCAGCCCTCCGGACCTCAGAGCTGAGGGTACCACAGCCAGTCTCTCCCGGACCACAGGCTAGGAGAGAGGTCAGCACACATCGGTTTGTGCCAATACAGGACCTCATTTCTTCCAGTGCAACATCATTGACTTCAGTGAAGCTGAAAGAGGCTGAACCGGAGAGTTGCAACTTCAGCACACCAGCGCCAGGGCTGAATTTCATCTCTTTCACTGAAAGAAGCGCACATCAGGAAGAATGCAAGATTTCTCCAGGATTCTTGCTGGCAAAGGAATGTAACCCACAACTTTGCAATCACATCAGAGGCTCCAGTAACTGGAAAAAGCGAACTGGCAACCAAGAGACATACTGCAGCAATGACATCAGAAACCCATCGGTGCAGGATCCCCAGGTTGGAAATGCTCTCACCAAACCCATCCGTCAGGCTCCGGACACTTTTCTTCCTGCCAGCCCTTGCAGCTTAAGTCCACCCATCCCAAAGATGCTCCCGCCTCTCTCCCAACACTAATTCTGTTACAAATACTAGGGCTGGGGAGGGAGGCTGAGGCACCTTGCTCGATCTCCAGAGAAGCACTTACTGTGCACACAGCTAATTAATAACGAGCCCTTCAGAGACAGAACTGCAGCAGCCTCCTCCCCACTCGCACAATGCAGATATTTTTCTTCTCCTTTGTATCGGCGAGGGTTCCCGTTTACCTTTATTAAGAAAGCTGCAGGGCTAGATTCCGATTCCAGCACAGCACAAGCTCAGAGCAACCCCGCTGCCTTACTGGGTGACTCCGCTACTACCTGCTTGAGAAAGGAAATTATCTGGCCCATTAAATCCACCCATGATAACTCAAAAAACCTGCACAAAATGAAACCAAGCTTGCAAGTTTGTGTTTTGTTTTGAACAGAATTCGGTACAGAGTCTGCAACGTTTTTCAAACAATTACTACAGCTTTAAAGCGCCTCTCGAAAGGGGTGTGAGGTGCCGAACAGTGTTAGCAACAGGCAGCAAAAGGGCCAATTCTGCATTTGCAGGGCTCTCCTACTTCACGAGACTGAAGCTTCCACCTTACACAAACTTCTAAAGTGACAGCTTCTAAATCAAATAATGAATAAGATCAACTTCTAAACAACCTTTATTTTCCACATGAGACAGCAGAGAGCTCTCTGCACCCCAGGAATTCCCATCATTTTCTCACCCAGCACCTTTCCCAACTCCCACCTTCTAATACAAATTCAAAGTTTGCTGCAGAGGTCCATGCTAATTTGGTACAAATAAATATTTCAAGTCCCAAATCTTCTCATCTCTGCACTTTGGTTTACACAGGAAGCCAAAGTAAAAGTGACTACATTAAAACACAAAAGGAAGTGTGCAAACCATGTTCAACCCAGATAGAAAATGATCACCTCTGCCTTTATGCTAATGGTTTCCATGTTTATATAAGAAATAACAAGAGATTACTTGCTGAGGTAGCCACAAATGGCAACTGTTTGTATCCCTAACTTAGGAAGCACTACAAACACAAGTTCTCACAAAACATCAGGTGCTTCCCACTCAGAGTTGCTATTCCCTAAGGGCTGGTTTTGATAAACCACCAAAAGCCAGAAAGCAATAGTCAAAATATCAACTCCTGAAGAGTTACTGTATGCAAGGTGCTACACACCCTGCTGACACTGGGCGAGGACACTGCAGCACAGCTCTGACATTGCTCATGGGACCAAGCAGGTCTGCAGCCTCTTTCCAGAGAAAGATCTTGAATATTTTCCTGGTGGAACTTGCATAGTTACACATCCACCCCACTGTGTGCCAACAACGGGCAACAGCACATGAGCATAAGTGACCACAACCAGCATTTGGACAAGCCAAGTGGAGTCCTCAAACTCTACGGAACTACGATCCACATGTGAATTTACTTTTAACTCACATTTTACCTTCAGTTATTGTTAATCACAGTATCTTGCACTAGATAAAAATCTGCGTACAGATATTAGCAGTAAATTTTAACACCAGATGAGAAAGAGAAATACAAATGCACCGAAAAATTACCTGCCATCTTCACTATCAGCTTGTTGAGCTCCACCCTGCAGCCAAGCCATCCTGACATCAAGTTACCATGTCACCTACCGAGGGTAAAAGCCTGTTCTCAAATAATGTGGAGGAAAAGAGCAATCTCAGCATCTCCTTTAAGTTCCCAACTACTCCCCATCCATTCCAACCCCTTCCCCTCAATGGTACCACTCCAGAGGCAGATTCACGAACACTTGGGCAAACTGTCAGTCGCACATCACTAATATGTGACTTCTCAGCTCTCAAAAAGCATCACTTTCACAGAGATGGTAAATTCAGGAAACGGGGAAAAAAATAAATCCAGGCTTTCCGCAAAGTACACATTTCCAAGTCTCCTTTGCAAGGTCAGATAAGCCGAGGACTTTGCAGCTATCCACCTGTGATGAGCAGCGGATCCAGTTACCTTACCTGTAGCAAAGTGGGCTGTTAAAATCAACAGAAATATTGTAGGTACAGCACCAGTTTGTGTTCACGGTTGTTTTTACTACAGAAAGAGCTTGTGCCTACTCCACAGGCCCTTTAACCTTCTATCACGAGCCTCTCAGAAGTAAAACACGGCTGAAACGTAGCCCAAGGTCTTCACACAAACCTGACAAACCTCAAAAACCTGTTCGACATCTCCTGTTGTGGACATACCTTGGTTAGCATCTAAGTTGAGAAACTCTAGCAGTAAGAAACGTGGGAGGTATCCAGCTGCAGTGTCATATGTCTGAACAAGTTCCCTTAGCTTAGCCGAGGGAATGCCATGTGTCACGATTAGCCTGAACCAGCTACCTCCTATACAGGCTAAAAGCAGGAAGGGACATTTCACCTACCAAATCAACTTGGTAACATGGTTGGGGGGTAAGCACACCACTACTGCGCTCTTGCAGCAAGCTCTCTGCTGGAGAGAGCAGAGACTAGATGGCCAAGGGCTGGAGACTAAGACACATGAACCATCTGGAACTTGAAAACAAGCCTAGAAGTTCTCAGGCTGCTAAGAGGAGCACAAGCTGCCAGGAACTCACCGACTTGAAAACCCACCTACAGGTCCAGCTCTCCTCAGCTCCTCTGCAGATGCTTCCTCCCTGGACTGTCTTCTGGAAGGGCTGCTGCAGACATACATGCCTGTACATGCACACTCTGGGAGGCTAATTACAGCTAATGAGACGGGGACAAAGCCTCTTCGGTTGCATAGGCGTAAACACGGAGCAGAGGGACGAGCATCAGCGAGCAACACTGCGACTCCGCAGCTGCTTAGGTTGTTGGATTTTGCTGCTCCCATTCATCTGACAAAACCGTTACCAGTTTCGTGCCCACATGAAGGACACAGATCTTTCTAATCCTCAATCTAGTTTTGCTAGTGTTTGGATTGATTGTTCTTTAGCTGTCGCATTCCACAGGTACACCTGTCATAGAATCATAGAATCATAGGTCTTTTCCAGCCTTAATTATTCTCTTAGATCAATGCTGGGCTTTCCTTTTCTTCACGTTTAAGAAGAGTAACTGGAAAGGCTGCTGAAGACCTGGCACCAAGAACAGAACAGCCCCGAGACACGAGTCTCTGCAGAGTTCAGCGAGCCTTCCCAAATCCCTGCATGGCTGGCAGGGATCCTACATGGCCCAGGCTGCTGGCAGCAATCATATATTGCTCAAGAGGGGAGAAATATCTTAAGATACGAGGAAAGACCACCTCACAGATAACGGTCTAATAGACTCAGTNGCCCGAAGTCGAGGGACTTTCGACACGTTCTGCTGCTTTTCTGCAATGCAAAAAGCTGCCCCTGTAGTCTCAGGGGAAAGAAGGCTACAGGACACAGCAGTCACATCGCTCCTCTAAGAAGCAGACACCTCTTCCAAGGGCTGTTAATCTCCTCCTGGGCTGCGTCACTCCTCCCCAGTGTCACACCCACGCACAAGAGCAGGGCCTGGATGGCCCAGGGATTCTGCGTATTAGCTGGTGGAATAAATCAAGAGCAGCAAGCTGGAGATCCGGCATCAGATGAAAAAAGGCAAGAAGACAAAAGACAGACTTTTGTACAAAGGTCATAAGAGCAAAGAGTCACAAGAAACTTAGTCATTCAGCCCACTCCCTTGGGCTCAGGGCTGGCTACAGCTCACCAAGTTCATCCCCCTGCATTTCCACCTCTTTCCTTTGCATTTCCATCAGTATCTGACTTACCTTTGTCAGAAAAGCAGGGTCTCCGTCCATCTCTGGCACAGCTTTGCCTCTTAAAGAGAGGGAAGATGCTTCCCAGTTCCCTCATTCAACCAACCTCTCCCAGGGCACAGACCAAGCCTCAGCATTTGCTCTGGCAAGAATCCAGCAGGGACTGAACTAAGAATAGTACCTAAGGTGAAGGACAGAGCTCGCTAGTAGGATTAGCTGGTGCAATTACAGGTAGCAATTCCCTGCTACTCAAAAGGCTTTTATCGTTAAGCAGCAAGAGAAATTCCTCTTTTCTCGGAGAGGCGTCGTGGGCTTTAGTTTGTTTGCTTGTTTTTAATGACACCAAGGCTGAAGGAGCAGAGGGAAGCTGCAGGCTGCATGGCTGCAGCTTTGGTGTGCTTCTGCCTCCCTCTGCTGGGAGCCAGGCAGCCAGCAGACCAGGCAGAGGGGACACTGTGTCCTGAGAACAAGGTGTCCCGTCCTCCTCTGAAGTGCTAGTTGGAGCGACATCCCCACCAAGGGCCTCTGCATGCACACAAGGTCACAGGGCTGCTGCAGCATGGAGATGGAAGTGTCTCCTTCAGAGGCATTTGGGAGAAGCTCATCACATTTTCCCTTTGAGTTCACTGGTAGAGACAAAGGGTCACCTCGGTCAGTCAGTTGGAGATGCTGGGCTTTATGCTGCCAGCTTTTTTCCTCCTCCTGCTCCCCCCACTGCAATGCCCAACAGACTGCAGGTATTTTTATTTTGTTGCATGCTTCACCTCTGTGAACCCAATGGAGTTTTCAGCAAGAAAAGGGGTCAAGTTCAGTTGCCTCACTTGCAGAGCTGCTCAGGGAGAGAAGCCTATGCAGCAAGCATCTGCCTTTGCATCCAAGGTACAGAGCAGGGCCGGCAGAGAACTGACAGCTCTGTTAGCCCAGCCATGCTTTCTCTACCACTGCTCAACCCCTTGATTCCTCTTGAGATGATTGCCATGGAAAGAAACACATCTCCGAATCCAGCCTTCTCCAAACTCCCTGCCTCGCGAAACGCAGCTTCGAACCCATTGAGATGGCACCGCACAGAGCAGCCCCCAAGAAAAGAACTGTGGCTATTCAAAGCTCTGGAAAACACACGTGTGGAGGTCTCCACATCCCTCCTGGCAGTTCCTGCAGCTCTTGAAGATATGAGGAGAACAAGGCTAAAAAGGCCAGCTTTAAATCAAGCGGCACAGGCACGCAAGCGACAGTTCCGTGTTCGCAGCTCAAGCGGCTGCTTGTAGCTCCTGTGCCACAAAAGTTGTCTAAACAACTAGAAACACCAACATTGCCAGTTACATGGCCCTGAGTGAAGAGCTTTGTTACCAGAACCACTCATCACATGTAAATCTGAGTCAGTTGCTTAAAATAGACAGTCTGAAAATAAACATCAGCTAAATATTAATATCATGAACGCTTCCTAGCAACAGGAATACATTCGTTGCATGATGTGTTCAACCCATGTGTTAGGACACGAAGGGTCAGAATCCAAACAGGTTATCACTGCAAGTCATTTCCACATCCAAGGTCTCCTGCAAACTTGGTTTCTCCACTGCTAACCTACCAGTTCAAAAGCACCACAAGAAGCATACGGTAATTCAAATAAGTGTCCCCATCCTCTACCTCAGTATTACGACTGTTGCATAAGGAGTGATGAGTCCTGTGAGGGCTTGGCAGGCTTTGGCCGGCAGCCCTGACCCATAGCTCAGTGGATCCTTCTTCCACCCTTGGGTTGCCACTTGGGGCATTAATTCTCCTAAGAGGGGCAGAACAGATCATCTCACCGGGCAGCTGCAGGTCGCAGTCTTCCTTTGCTGCTGCAATATATTTGTCGAGGGTTCAAAAAAGGCTAGTACCAATGGAAAAAATCTTTCATTCCTAGTAGAAGAACTGCCCATCATGTTCCTGTTTGCTTCAGGGTACAGTCCAGATACCTTGCGCATGCTGCAACGACAGCCACCCAAGGCCCACCTGCACTGCATCAGCAGATATCCTTTCCTTCGATCTACACCACCTTTCCGCCAACGCTGCTGCTGCTGCTACGTAATGCGCTACTGCTGCCATTTTAGTCCCCGGAACGTTATAACAGCCTGGCTGAGGCATCTGCAGAGGATGCTGCAGTGGTGGCTTGTCACCCAAGTTCAATTCACCTACTGGAGCCTTGCCGCTTGCTCGCCGTGGTTGTTACCTGCACGGTTCCGATCAGCCCCTGGGGACACATCTCCAGGGGACACATCTACGCGCAGCACCATCCCTCGTTGCCATTGAAGGACATCCAGGAAAGGGATGCTGCATTCCACTCCCAGACATAAGGCATTGCACCCGGCCAACTCAATCGCTAAATGATTGGGGGTGGGGGGGAGAAGCAGAGTACAGGGCTTGGCTGTCACAGCGCTTGCAGCAGCATCTTTCAGTCAGTGTGTGTGTGTGTGTCCCCCTCCCCTTTCCCTGCAATGTCCTTCTTTGCTGAAGAGTTTTCAGACAGGGCTTTTGCTGCAGTGCATCAAAGAGCGGGTGACTTGCCAGCAAACCACAAAGTGTTCCCAGCTCTTCACTTCTCCCCCATCTACCCAAAGCACACGAGCTGATACTTGGTAATCGGACGCTGAAGGATTGCCTGATAACCCGCCTCCGGGACTGAGCCTTCAAGGAGGAGCAGGTCTTATTTGCACCACTCCTCCACGTGATCCTCCTCCACAAGGATCCTGCTCAGTTTTACCCTCTGAGCATCACAACCACGTTTATACAGCTTCTCCACAAAGCACTTTTGCCTCTGCCCTGAGGCACGCTGATTTTTACCAGCCTTAGCGCTCGGAATAATTCCTGGTGCTCAGCCCAACGTCTGCATCCCTCAGGACTGCAACCCAGGGTTCCAACTTGCAGACTTTTCCACAGCCCAGGTGAACTCCAAGGTGGGCTTCAGTGACCAGTTTCCTCCTGCCCTTTAGCTCAAAGCTATTGGCTTCAGGCCCCTCTTCACCCAGAGCGGTTTCAGTGTTGCTCTCTGAAGCACCATGAGCACTCTGAGCACTTCTACAAACCATGCAAGGGAGACAGGGTAATGCTGCATGTTCTGCCACTGCCAGGGATGCTGCATTAGCACAACAGTGACTTTTGTCAACAAAAAAAAGTGTGTCCTTTACTATATGTAAAGGTACACTCAGGTGTTCCCCGGGAAAAGGTCTGTGTGGGGAAGCACTTCAGGGTCTGGGAGCTCCACAGGAGCCAAGATACAGCTCCTTAGGGACGACCTCAACCAGCACCTTTCTCCCCAACTATGCCCAGTCTCACAGTGACCTTCAAAGTTGAGAATGGCTCTCCGCATAATTCCCCTGTTTAATCAATTTGTACATCACCAGCCAACCCTGCGCCTCTTTCGGAGTGACAGGCCTGGCGCAGGACTTACGACTGATGCTAAATTACACACCACTGGTATTTTAAACCTAAAACTTTCACCAACAATTCAAGGTCAGGTGCAAGTTCAAGGCCATTTCCAAGCTTTTCTGGAATACAGTCGGCTCTTGTCTGGCAGCTTTCTGGGGCAGGGACCTTATTTGATTTTCCTAGGAATTCCACACAACTTCTGCTGAGAAGCCAAGCGAAGGGCATCTTTAATAAGCACACCCTCACTTCATTTTCTTCTTTAAGACAAAGGCAGAGCACTTTCTATTCACCACAAGTAAGCTTTGAAAATGAGGTAAGCTTTGCCCTCTGTTTACAAGTGTACACAGTTATTTGTTGCAGAATATCGATGCAAATTAAAACCCATTGAGATTTGCCAAATTTTAGCTCTTCCTCACTCAGCAGCAGGGACTCTCCCTTCTCAAAAGGTCAGTTGTCTGAAAAAGCAGGAGAAAGGCACAAGAAGGGGAGCCGAATGGCAACCCCGCCGCAGCTTCGCTCCCCCAGCATAATTACAAATTCTAAAGGCTGAGCTAGAAAAAAAAATAAATAATAAAATCACATCTTAAGGACATTTACACCCAGACATAGAGGTAGGAGGAAAAAAAAACACCATTAAGATTCCTGGCACATGGGAATTCTTGTGTTCACATGTCAGACGGGGATAGGCAGAAAGCAATTTACAGCAGCTGCTAAGGCTTTTTAAAATACATCGGTGCAGCACATCTCACAACTGAGCCAACAATCTCCCCCACCCCTTGCACTCCTGATCACTCGGGATTCTGCAGTCAAAAGAGCCAACTGAAGAATCTGCAGAGGTTTTGCAAGAAGCAATCTCTCTCCCTTGCCCCAGTCCAAATGTTTCAGGTCTGGGGGAAAACAGGCAACACTACTAAATGCTTTACACTACCCAGGCAGGGAAAGCATCTTCCTGCCTCCTCCAGGAACAGGCATTGCCAGTGACCCTCCAGCTGGGATCCAGAAGCAATTTTTAAATTCCTTTGTGTAAGAGACCCTTTCTCACATCATTTCTCTATTTCTTCACTCAGGAAACCACTTAGAAGAAAGAAACTTAAAACATGTGAGTTTGCTGCAGTGCTGGCGTGGAGCGTGTCAGACATTAAGGGGGAGGAAAGAAGCATAGAATAGCTTGGTAATAAACCACCTCCTTGCGTCCCTTGCACCACAGCAGCACCAAAGGCAGGAGTTAAAATAAACTGTAGCCATACCCAGATATTTAAAGGATATGCGCCTTTTGCAGTGGGCCACCCAGCACAGAATCCATGACCTTCTCAAAAAACCCATGCTGTCGTTTGACCCAGTCTGTCTTAACCATTTCTATCCCAGCTGCTGGAAATAATAAGTCAGTAGCCAGAAGCAAGCCACCAGTTAAATCCCACTCATTAAACATGTGGTAAAGAGGAGTCATCTGAGGCTCTACTAGTAGTGCTGGCTATAACCACAGAGAATTTGGTATGGTATCTCTGTGCGAGCTCAGCAGCAGCAAGAACAGGCACTAGGAATAAACCTCCTCCTATTTTATAAAGGCGGTACTTTCTCAATACACCTTACTCAAAAAAATATTACTCTAACAGAAGCAAATACCCCAGGCAGCCCAAAAATGCTAAAACTCACCCTAGCATAAGGCATCTAGAAACAGATCACTGCTTCCCAGATCAGAGACCAGCACTAAAGGGGTAGATCAGCTGAAATATGGTCTTTCACCAGACATAGCAAAGTCTACATTTTAGAGGCACTGAATCGATGCACTCGGGGTTTTTCAGTACACTGGTTTATGTTATAGTCACACTATCTGGGTATCTATCATGTTGGAGTTTAAGGTGGTACTGGAGGGGCTGTGAAGTCCAGCTGAGATTTAATGTGTACTGAGGATGCCTTTCCAGGTGTGCAAAGCAAGAACTGCCAGGGCAGCGTGGGAGGTCAGAGGACACAGAGCACCAAGTACATCCATCCTCTGTCTCCCAACCCTTGCGCTCTGCTGTTATTTCACCATCTTTTGCAACTTTTCCTCCCGTTGCTCAGCACTGGAGGGTTCTTTGCAAAACCTTAGAGCAGCACGGAGTCAGTTATACCTCACCCCAAAAGATGATGACCACTATGACGACACTTCAATGCAGGGACTACTATTGGAAATGCACAAGTCTTGGATTTAGCTTCTTTTTGTCTACGCTAATAATTTTCTGCGTGTTAGACAAGTGATCTGGCCAAGTTTTCAAGGAGAACCCTCTCCAGAGACTTTCATGCCCACTTCTAGAAGCTGAACTCCTGAGAATGGAGCTGCTTGCCTGCAGTTCCCATGCTTTCACCACTTGTACCACCTTTTGAAATCTGTTCGCTTCCATTTTAGAGCAGTTGTTTTGCTTTTCTTAAAGCAGAGACTGATGTGCTTTTACACTGATTACTTCTCCACAATGCCCACATGTTGGGAGCCCCTGCCGCAATCATCATCCCGTGGTGATTTACATCAAAAGCCTGGTGTTAACCCAGTTAGCTTTTATTTTGGCCCTATTCTACCAGTTAGAGTGGTTCCTCACAGATGCCACAAATTTATGCACAAGTACTTCCCAAATCCACTTAATTCTCTCTGCTCATTGGTCTGATGATGTAAGGAAACCAGAAGCAGCGCAGTACGAGCGGGCTGCGTAAAGTCTGCACCGCAACCCTTTGAGTCCCAGTTACTTTAGCTTCTGATTGACATGATGCAAAATTCGAGGTCTCCTCCCTGCATCTACAACTCCCCTCGTGCCCTCAAGACTTGGGGCCAAAAGCTCTCTCTGATGGCAAGTTTCAGTGGGTCTAAAAGAGCACCTTTGCAGTGGAAGGCGCCCAGGGGCTCGCCTCTACCATCAGCTTGCATCGGGTGACCTTGAGAGATCAAGCGTTGGGTCCCAGCTCCCCTCCGCTGCGATGAGGATAACACTTACCTTTCCTACAGAGCTGACTGACTTTTCTTAGTCCTTGTGCAAGCACGCGATTAAAAAAAAAAAAAGCCCCCACAATTACCGATCTGATCAATGTCAACACGCACTACTATTCTCAAATAAAGTTGCAGGCGCAAGTAATTGCCTCAGCCTCGGTGGGCGCCAGAACACCCTTCCCGGTGTCAAGAGACAGCACTGAAAAAGGCAAGGCAAATATTTAGTCACTTTAGAGGCTGCTAATGTCACCCAGCATCAACTCCACGGCAGCAGCCAGGAGCTAACTTGCTCTGTGCTGTACCAACTGACTGCTGAGTAGCTTCCCCCCCTTCCCTTGCCCCCAGACGCACCACATGAAATCCGTATCTAGAGGGATTTCAGCACAGCTGACTTCATCGCTATTTCAACAGAATTGATAATTTGCTCTTTCCCCTTGCCCCATTCATTCACATACAGTTGCCAAGACTCTGGAATGGGGAAGAAGCGACCTTTCAATTAATACAGATATTTTTATACTAGGAAAATGCAAGTTGCTAGCAGATATTTATGTCCCAGTGAATATTTTGGTTTAAATTCGGTCGTCACGCCATTCAAAAAAATTGCGACTAGAATGCACATTTCTCCAGAAAATGCAAGTTAAACTTCCGCAGAAAACAGCCGTGCTAACACATCTCCAATGCAAATTCAACTTTTGAAGGCTGCGGAAAGGTATTAACGCTTGGAGGTCATGAGAGCACCTTCCTTAGATTCATCAAACGCACTTTTTAAGCTTAGTTCAGCAGATAAGAAGCACACAAGGACACGGTCTTTGGGGAGAAGGATGCTGAAGCTGAGCTCAGAGTCTGGACATTTCAGGGGAAACAGCTCATTTTTCAGCGCTGCCTTCCAAAATCAGGAGGCAAAAGCAAGTCAGGGGGGGCTGCGAAACCCCTGAATTCCAGCTGGCAGCTCCAGATTGCTCAGGACTACCAGGACCAGGGGAATCCCTGGCTGAAGCTGCTGCTTTGCAGATCACTTGAAGGAGAAAAGCTGTGGCACCACTGCACTCTTAAAGCTGCAGCGCCCCGTTTCTCCTTCTCCTGCCACGCAACCCCCGGCTTCTTTGGGGGGGTGACAAGGAGGGAGGGTGGGGAGCCCAGCTGAGAAGTGTCCAGGCAGGAGGGGGGGACACACATAAGGAGGGGAGATGCAAGAAGTTTGCTCTCCTCAAGTACTGCAGCACTCCTGCAAAGGCTCTGCAGCCCAGCACAGGGCTCGGACTGCAGCACAACTGCACCAGCATCAAGCTATCAACCCCCCCACACTACCTGCTTGCAAAAGCCAGCAGCGCCCAGCATGCAAACCCAGAGCTGCCATGCAAAAATCAGAGCTCCCCATAAGTCATTTCATTCTGCTTTGGTTTCTGTTTGGTGTATTTTTTTAAAATAAAGCAGAGGAAAATATTTCATGGATCCAGCTCCTCTCTCATATTGGTCCCACAAGGAGCATTAAAAAAAAAAATAAAATAAAATAAGGCAGGAAGGAAGTGAATTGATAGAAGTTTAATTAGCAAGCACACACCAGAAGTTGGACTTGTAAAATCTTTTAGCAATTAGAAAAGGCAACCCTGCAGGAGGAAGGAGCCTCTTTAAAATGCCTCCCCTTCCTAAAAGGAGCATGCAAAGGAAAGAGCTTCCATGAAAAGCAGGTTTAGGAAACCTTCCCTCCCTCCTTCCCAAGTTGTCTCTTCTTACCCCAAATCCACTCTGGAGAGCTCTGCTTTCTCAGGGCTGAAGCGTTGCCTAGAGCAGCAAAAGTTGCAGACTGCTTCTCCTGCAAAGGGAGGCAGGACCTGGCATAAGTAGTGTCAGACGGGTCCTTGCACTGAAGTGATGCCGGGAGAGCCCAGAGCTGTTCAGACGAGCAAGGGAAAAAAAAAAAAAAAATTAAAAAAATACACCACGAGGGGAGGGGGAGTTAAAAAGTCTTAAATCCCTGACACTGCAAGAACCCTGATCCTATAGGATTGGGTCTAAAAAGCGAGCGCTCGCTGCGCTCCAGCCGGATTCCCTGGCAAGGTGGAGACTGAGCCGCTTGGCTGCCTGCTGGGTGTTCTCACCTGGTGATGTTGCTCTTGCAAGAGCGAAGAAATGAAAAGCCAAGCAGACATCTGCAGAAGCCTCTCCAAACGGACTCTGCTCCCACCTGAGCTAGGCTAAATTTGGGGTGCAGGCTGGAACTCATCCCGAAGGCAGCAAAAGGCTTCCCAGGCACCCAGAAGCTGGAAGACTGCAGGGCGAGGGCTCTAACTTGGAGCTCTAAGGACAGGGGGGGACAGAAAGAACGGGGCGTGGGGGGAAATCTCCATGGTACTGCTAACACCATCTTAACCACATCAAGAATTCAGACAGAAGGTGCAAGTAGGAATTTTTCTTAAAAGCAAACAAAAAGCTCACACCTTCCACAAACATTTAACAAGTCTATTTTTTTTCCTGACATAGCGAACAGCATCAAGCCTGATCCAAAGACCTATCACTAACCTCAGCAAAGCTATGCTGCTTTAAGCCAGCTCAGGCCTAGAGAAGCTTTTTGTCCTGTGTATGTTTAGTCCCTGCCTCTTACTGGATTGACAGAATGCACAATTTATCCCTCTGCTACTCCATCAGTTAAGCCATTGGAAGGCTCCAGCTCATGAAGCTCTGCAGACCCCTGTATTTCAGGGTGGATTCAGCCCCTGTTTTCATGGCAGAGAGATTCAGGGAGCACAGAGACAACACACACCAGTCCATTTTCCTTCTATTTCGTGAACATAAGAGTCAGCACTATGGAACAAAAGAGCTAGTGATCAGAGAAGACTTGACTTTACATCGCAGAGTTACCAATTACTAATGATTTCTGGTTCTGTTCTTCTAGTCTTCCAGTGCTAAGCGAGACTGAGGAAGGGGAATCAGTCTAAAATTTAAAAAAGGGGAAAAATTTGGGGGGAAATCTGGCCTATAAGGTTATTGCTGAAGGGTATTGCCAGGGCAGACAACTGAACCAGGCAGCATTTAAAATATGTGGGCAAGAACTCTATGGCGAGCTGGCTCTGCAACCAACAGTTGCAGCTTGATAGTTTTGAAACATGCTCATTTTTCATCCACATACTTCAATGCACCACAGCGAAAAGCCGCGTGTACACCAGGGTCAGTCTAAATTTATTATTGCCTTTTGGTACCACCCTTGAAAGCTTTTGGGTGAAGTTTTCAGATGTGCTGATTAGCTGCATCCAAGAGAGCCCTGGCACTGGCTGGAAAGCCCTTCTCTTCCTTTTCACCTTCATCGCTTTCCCATTTGGAGATTAGGGTTTGTGACTGGACCACTTACACCTGCCTGCTTGTCAGCTGCATAACCCAGACACGCAGGATACCTGCTCTGTGCCAGGCAAGATGCAGTATGTGCAGATGAAGATCCTGCATCCACCACACCACCCATTACCAGCCACTCATCGCAGGTCTAGCCTAGAATTCAGCAGCCTGGGTCAGCTTTTATTTCTTTACACCTGTTGCATAAGCTAACATAACTGGGTTTTTTTCTGGTTTTACAGCACCACAGAAGAGCACAGAGGGACAAAACCGCATATGCACCATTGTATTCATAGTTCCTTGTGCCTCGCTACCAGCACTGTGCTGCTGCAGCTCCTGCGTAGCAGAGTTGCCATTAACAGGCAGGATAGAGCCACAAAGATGCTGAAGAGAGTGGAACATCTCCCTGCTGGGGAAAGGCTGAGGGAGCTGGGGCTCTGGAGCTTGGAGAAAAGGAGGCTAAGGGGGGACCTCAGTAATGTTGATAAATACAGAAAGGGCGAGTGTCAGGAGGATGGAGCCAGACTCTGCTCGATGGCACCAGCGACAGGACAAGGGGTAACGGGTGTGAGCTGGAACACAGGAGGTGCCACTGGAATCTGAGAACAAACTTGTTTGCAGTGAGGGTGCCAGAGCCTGGCCCAGGCTGCCCAGGGGGGTTGCGGAGTCTCCTTCTCTGGAGACGTTTCAAACCCTCCTGGACGAGTTCCTGTGGGACATGGTCTGGGTGATCCTGCTCCGGCAATGGGGGGATTGGACTGGAGGAGCTTTGGAGGTCCCTTCCAACCCCTGACATTCTGTGATTCTGATGTTCTCAGTGTAAGAAGCCCATCACTTCTGCAGGCCTCCAGCGACACTAGAAAGACGGCTAAAACCAGCAGCGAGAAGAGATTCCCCTGAATGTCAAAATGTTTTACTGACATTTTACACATCTTTGAAAACATTGATTTACTCAAGTGTTTCCCAGTGCTTCCAGGCCACTCACCCCACAAACCAGAAACACCCACACATATATAACCCTACTGCAATGGTTAAACCTGTATCGCTCAGAATTCAATATAAATACATCCAGTACTAATTAATCAGTAAACTGATTACCAGCACAACAGTGTCCACTAATCATTTCAGAAGTTCAGTGGGTCAGTCTTCATCAATCAACATTTACCTAAGAAACAGTAACTTCATCTGTGAACTACCTTTGCTTACCTTGAGCAGACAGGTTTTAGCCCATTTCCACATAATACATCTATAACAGTGGTAACCAATAGTTACTTCATGGGTTTTTTTCTTTCACAGATAGGATAAGGACAACTTGGTTAATGCACTAAGACATCCTCAGGGGCCACACGTAATGTCTTCAGCTACTGAAAGCTAAGCAAAGCTGCCAAGCTTCCTTTGTCCTCATGCACAAGATGATATTTCCCTGCATTACAACAAAGCAACAGCATGTTTAGCCTACAACTTCCATTTCCACCCTTAGTTAGCCCAAGACTGAGCTGGAGACTGAAGGCAGCTTGTCCCAGTGCAGGAATTCCTGGGGAAGATGCCAGCACTTTAATCTGCTGATCAAGCTGATGAGAGCATCCTTTCATAAGGACAAAAGGCAGAACGTAGACGCAGCTTGCTTGCTTGATCAGTTCTGGTTGCAGTCAGGTGAGTACTTGGTAAAGCTGGGTAAAGCTTACCTCTCATCCGCCTCACTCCTCAACTCTCCTCTCCTTGTCACCGCTTTTACAGATTGTGTTGCAGCAGCGTCCTGGCTGCTGAGGGATGGCAGACTGCATCCTTACTGCAGCAATGCTGCTGGAGGACTCATCTTGGTGACAGAGCTCTACGGCAGGGCACTAAGTCACGTTTTAGTCCATGGCTGGTTGGGGAGAGGAGCAGAGAGGTAACTGAATTAGCTGAAGCTCTGCAGCACCCCAGCTGTGGTAAGACACTTCCCTACCTTGCTCAAGGCACACATCTGTGAAGCTTTCACCAAACTCGATTCCTACAGCTTCAAAACTACCATTTAAAAAGAAAAGTCAACAAACAAGAGAAACAGGAGCTCTTAAGAGGCAGTATTACTCTAATACTGTCTCACCTTGGAGTGTCTGAGCTTTACTTTGATGCTAAGCTCTTTAAGAGCCAAGCTGGCCAGACAGAACACCAGAGCAGTCAGGTCTTGGGAGCATCACCTGCCATCACTACAGCAGGGCTCCTCTGTAGATCAGCTTTCCAGCCGCTAAACACAGCTTGGCTGGATGTACAAACTTGGCATTGTTTAACACCAAACAGCCAGGAGTATTTAAATCTCAGCTTCTGAAACTGCACTGGAGATTTCCCCCTGTCGGGCCCACTCGAGGCTTCGTGTGAACATGCTTAACCACAAACCAACGTCAAGCACAAGTGCAGCTCCAGAACTCGTTAAGCAGCTAAGTCATGGGCTTGCCTCAACAGCTAGAACAAAGCCCCTCTTTCTTACTTGCTCCCACACCAGTTGAAGATCTGCAGTTCTGATTTTGACAGCCTGGTTTTCCAGAAGCCACAAAACCAGTTATTTTATTTTCTACCGAGTTCCCTGTCTGCTGTACAGCTGTTCTTTGCTGCTTCTCAGCAGAAGCAGGAGTTATCAGCCTCAAAGTCACGTGAACTTGATAATCTAGAACTTCAGAGCTTTCCTGGGGGCTTGGCCCTCAGCACAGTGACCTGGCCAAGCTCCACCAGGCTCTGTAGCAGCATGACCAAGCAGGGGGGCTCCCAGCTCATGAAACAACACACGAGAACTGGGGAATGATAAAGCACCCACAGAAATTATTCAGTCTTTCACAGCCACATCTCTAGATCATTGGCAGTAGCTGCCTTTGCAGAGGCTAATAAATTCACCAGCTATCAGGCATGTTTCCTCTAGATTACCTCATCAAAACCTCGCTGTATTGAAGCGCTCCTTACCTCTTCAAGCAGCACAAACCCCATCCTGGCTCAGTTTCACTTCTCCACACCATGAGACTAGCCTGTGAACGCGACACTAAAGGGGGACAAATATCTCACTGCATGAAACTCACTTTTTATATTGTTTTCCCCGCTGAGGTATCACTTGCTGGAGAACAGCTTTCAATCCTTACGCCAAAACACAGCCTGCACCAAAGGTTTATAGGCTAGAGTCTCTCAACTGATAAGCTGCTCCCTTCAGCTTAATACTTCCTCCTCTGAGACATCATCTTTAAACACCACCCAGAGCAGCTCTTTTGTCCTCCAGAGCTTTTATTTGCTCGTAGAACATCCGGCTCCTTAATACCCCTTCCCTTGCTGACTACCTTTTATTCCTTTATTGGCATCACATGTTTCATCTGTCGCACGGGACCCATTTCTCTTAAAGGAGCCGAGGAACTAAGTCTGGAAAGGCACTGACAGAAGAGCACACTTTTTCTGACAAAAGCACATTCTGATCCAAACCATCCTCCTGATAAAATCCTACTTGCCCCAAATTATGAGATGTTAGAGCTCCTTAATGAAACAGCAGAGATATTTTTAACATGGTCAGAAAACCTATTTTATCTTCTGACCTTCAGCTCAGAAATAGCTGCACCATTTTTTTTAATTTTTTTAGATTTTTTTTTTTTTTTTGCAGAGACTTCCAAAAAATGGCTGCCCAGTCAATTTGCTCCCTACAATTTCAGCCTCAATATTTAAAGTTTGGCATCGTGTAAGGAGCTGAAAACATGGTCTCTGGACAGAAGATGTTCAACAACTGTCGCAACTCCCAACTTCCAGCTCTGTCCGTAATAATAACAGGCTCAAGTGACCAGGGCCTCAGCTCTTCATCTCCTTCCATGTGCCAGAAATACACAGCAGGGAGATTTGCACTTTAATGATTTCTGCTCAAGTAAATGGCAAACCCCCTTTTTCTTCCAGAACAGAAACCAGACTGTGAAAGGGAGACTCCCATTTACCTCTCCTCCCAGCCTGCTGCACCCAAGGAGACCCAGATTAGCTTCTGAGAGCTAAGCAAGCTTTGTCATCGGGTGCTTAACTGGTTAAATACATAGCTATAGGATATAGCACTGATTCCCCTAAGCTTCTTGCTAAATGTCCCGTGTAATAATATCACACAGAGCAGTAAGGAGGGATCTCTGGAACTGGATTGTTTGTCCAGCTGGCTCTTTCAGAGGAGTTATTTACCCCTCTCACCAAGTTTGATTTGTTAAATTGCGTCATTTGAGTTATGCTTGTGATCTACCCTCTGCTGCGTCTCAGACGCAGGGCCACCGTCCGAGGCGTTCAGGCTTTACCCAACCCAGGGCTGCGTTCGTAATATGGTTGGAATCATAAAGCGAGGCGCGATGTGAAGCAGGGTGGGCTGCAGGCTCCCTCCCCCCTGGTTTGGAGCCAGATCTTGCAGGCAAACCTCGGTGCTAACGCTTTGTGCAAGACCACAAAGGGTATTTTTGACATCAGGCACAGGTGCTGACAGAAGAACCTCCAGGTGAGGAAGGTTACAGCATCAACAAATCACACTCTCAATATAATTCCAATTTATATCACAAATCTACTGCAAGGCTTTACTCAAGCAGCAATTCTGTTCTCTCTTCAGCCAGCGTGACTCCGTTCCCCCATCTGCAAAGTACTTGTGGTAAAGCATCTACTTGTGTAAAATCATTCTGAGACCTCTGAATGGAAAAGACCATAGGAATGGTTAAGCCTTGCCAAATAATGTCATGCCATTTATTGTTGGATACAGTTATAGCTATTTAACTGTGTAAATGCTCTTCACAACCCCTTGTCATCGCCATGCAAATGGTGGTTTGCAAAAATCAGCATTTTTCTGAGGCCTGGGGTGGTACCTGTGAAGTCTGGCTGGCCAGGGCTCTTGGCAAAGGAGTTTGGAATATTCATATTCCTGTTCATTTGACATGTTGCTTCACGGGGAGCTGATAGAATCCATAATTCGAGCCCAATGTAGCAGTGAGCCCGATGCCAGCAGAGACCCTGAGCCGGACTAGAGCCTGCTTAGATCTTAGAGGCAGCGACTGTGAAGATTTCCATACACTAATGTACTTAGTGGAGTCAACTAAGGAAACGATACCAATGATACTGTTCACCCCAGTGAATTTCAAACAGCAGCTGAGCTCCGGTGAAAGTTTTGCACTGTACCAGGACTTTTTGAAGAGCGCTCTGCTGTGTGTATTCTTGGGCAGGGGGGGCTCTGGAGAGAGCGATGAGGTCTCCCCTCAGCCTTCTCTTCCTCAAACTAAACAGTCCCACCTCCTTCAATCTTCCCTCATCACATTTATTCTCCAGACCCTTTCCTAACTTCATTGCCCTCCTGCACCCCCAAGCACCCCCTTAATGCTACGATTTACCTACGTGCTGTTGGGGGAGATGGTTTAAGGGGGAACTTTGCAGGGTAGGGTTGATGGTTGGACTCAATGATCCCAAGGGTCTTTTCCAACCTCAAAGATTGGATGATTCTTTTGGGGGTTGGTGACACCTCCTTCAATAGAGATGTTTAAAACCCACCTGGACGAGATTCTGTGCGACTTGATCTAGGTGATAGAACAAGAGGGGGTACGGTTTAGGGCTGAACTTCGCAGGGGAGTGTTGATGGTTGGACTCGATGCTCCCAAGGGTCTTCTCCAACCTCAACGAGTCTGTCATTCTACGATTCTACGATTTTTTCCNGGTTGATCCCCTGTGATTCTCCCCCCGTGACTGACCCCCTGAGATTCTCCCCCTGTGCTCAGCACTGGGGAGGCCACAGCTTGAGTGCTGGGTTCAGTTTGGGGCACCTCGGCACAAGAGAGATCTCGAGGTACAGAGGAGGCAACGGAGCTGGGGATGGGCCTGGAGAATAAATCTGATGAGGAAAGATTGAAGGAGCTGGGACTGGTTAGTGTGAGGAAGAGGAGGCTGAGGGGAGACCTCATCGCTCTCTGCAGCTCCCTGAAGGGACATTGCAGAGAGGTTGGTGCTGGGCTCTTCTCACAGGGAATTAGCGCTAGAACCAGAGGGAATGGTTCCAAACTGCAACAGGGGAGGGTTAGACTGGAGAGTAGCGAAAAATTTTCACAGCTCCTGGAATAGGCTGCCCAGGGAGGGGGGTGAATCCCCATCCCTGGCCGTGTTTAAAGGGCGTTTAGATGCGGTGTTGGGGGAGATAGTTTAGGGGGGAACTTTGCAGAGTAGGGTTGAGGGTTGGACTCGATGATCCCGAGGGTCTTTTCCAGCCTCAAAGACTCTGTGATTCCTGCTTTTCCAGGGATTTGCAACCCAAGCCATTGTCCTGATGGTGAGGCCAGACCTTGGTTCCTTCCTGGAGTGAGGCTTCATTGGATGGTGATCAAGCAAGAGCAAACAATAATTCATGCATCTCTCCGCTTGCTTTTAATGTGAGCCTCCACATTAAGCCTCTGACCTTTCAAGGAGCTAATGGTGAGGTCATTCCCACTCTAGTGCTTGCAGACGCAGAAGACCACTATGTTTTTTGTGATCCTCAAAGAATCTCTGTGACTCTTTCCTTCATGTGTTACATGTGCGTAGAGCCCCAGGGCACCCTGAATTTCAGCAGAATCACAGAATGTTTGGGATTGGAAGGGCCCTCGAAAGCTGCTCCAGTCCAATCCCCCCATTGCCAGAGCAGGATCACCCAGACCAAGTCCCACAGGAACTCGTCCAGGCGGGTGTGAAACGTCTCCAGAGAAGGAGACTCCACACCCCCCCTGGGCAGCCTGGGCCAGGTTCTGGCACCCTCACTGCTAAGAAGTTTTTCTCTTAATTATCTTTCAGTGAGGATGCCGCAGTAATAAAACACAGCAGGGGAACTTAAAAGACCTGAGATGAGCTCCTGTCAAACTGGAATTCCAATGACTGTGCAAGGGAATGCACGCACAGTCCTACGCTTACTGCTGGGTTAAGCTCTTACAGTGTTTTAAACGGATTAAGCCCAGGAATCTTTTCCTGAAGCCTGACCGAGTAACTTTGTTCTGGCTGGCTGGGAGATTTTTAGAGTTTTAATGGGAACAGTGGTGATTATCTGAGATGAAAGCAGTAAACAAACATCCCTGGGTTTACTGTGCATATTCTGAGCAGCGTCGCTCAGTATTTTGCAATTGGGGGTGTTGTGAAACTGGTTTTCAGTTGGCTTGGAAGTACATGTGACTGCGTAGCTGAATCTGCCGGGAAACGATGTGGGTAATTCACTCATTTCCTTGGGCACGTGGAGATGAATGACCCACCCAAAGCCTCCCCATGCCATAGCAGGTACCTGCTCTTCACCTGTGGTCTCTGTACAGCATCGCAGTAACCGCAGCCTGCCATGGTGCAACAGGCAGCACCTCGAACTTCTCTAGGTTCCTGGAACAAAGGTTGCTCCAACAAATGTAAATAGTCCTTTGTTGCACTGAGAAACCCTGTCATCAGCGTTAGAACGCCACAGTGGGGGAGGAAAAGCAAACCTCTGCTTAAAATGATCATTATTTCTACCGCAGGTACAATCTCAGGAGCCACGCTTCTGCCTCGCTGCAATTGCCAGCAGAATTTGCTGGATTCCTGAAGTGGGTACGTGGAGTGACGTCCTGCTGTCCTAGGGGGGCTCCCTACAACTACCCCCTTCTCTCTGCATCAGGGTGATAGTCTTGGGAAGCCCTTTTGTCTGAGTTGGAGTAGGGGGCTGATGCTCTCGGGAAGGTCTCAGTTGGAGACCTCCAGCATCGATGGGAGCTCACCGGCAAAGCAGAGGAGTTGCTCAGGAAGACGCTCCAGGAGCAGGAGTTGCCACGTATATCTGCATAGTACCTGCGTATAAACGGCAGCCAGAAGGTTTAGCCCAGCCAGTGTGTATGAGCTGAGAGAACACTGGGACGCGCTGGGACTCTGCTGGCTCAGGCACGTGTGTTTTTTCTCTCCCGTAATTGGGTCTTTCCTCTCGTTTTCCAGAAAGGGAACAACCTGCCTTATCTTACTTGCTCACCTGACCATTGATAAGAGCATCTGCCGTGCACTGTCACAGGAGGAGAGAGAGCCGCGCTCCGGAGGGGCTGTGAAGACAAGTTTCCAGCTACTTTTGCAACTGCAGTCTCCATAAAGCTCCTGTATTACTCAGGTGAGCAGCTGCGGGGAGAAGCGCGAGATTTATAAAGACCAATTCGAGCTGCGTATAGGGAGAGTTATTCAGGAGTTCCGTGTTCTGATTTAGTTATCCTAAATCCTTTAGCCGACTTAGATCCTGTGTTGATTTAGTGATGGAATAGTGACTTTTCTGGGAGCTTTGCAAGGAGGAGAACCAGTCAAGAGCTGGGACAACATCTGTGTTTCAGCCCTCGGCCATTCAAGGGGAGCGAGGACCAGCCCTTTTGCTCCAGGCTAGGAAAAACAATCCTGAGTAAGTCTGGGCAGGTAAAAGCTAACAGCTTTTGGTCCTTCAGCTGGAACTGAAGCAATGGAGCCAGTGATATGTTTTCTATCTGACTGTGAATGTATGAATCTGATAAGACAGAAAGTTAAGTTGATGATGTTCATTCTCATCCCCAAGATCCATTTCTCAGCTGTATGGTCACCAGACTGCCATTTAAAATGGTGTAAGCACGGCAGTGCAAAGCCTAGGGAGACTGCAACTACACCAGTGTAAAAAAGCCATCTACAGCTTCCTCTGACTATCAAAAAAATGGCTGGTTTTCCTGCACAGGCTCGTCTCCGAGCTGCTGTGACAATATTGACATGAAGCGATGCCAAGACAGCATAATACCATTTGAGCAAAGTCCCGAAACAGGAGGTTGTTGCAAGCAGTATTTAATTTGCAGCCACACATGCGTGTGTTTGTAGCCAGCTCTGAAAATCGTATGAAAATGGATTTGGGTTGCGCAGTCCGAAGGCACCGACACCCCCTCAGTAACTCAGCTGTGGGAACGAGGATTACGCTACCCAAACACCTTAGGCACGAGCTGTCTCCTACTTCTTGGTTTGCATAAGAAGGCTGGAATCTTTTCAAGAGCCCAAATTACGACCATGATTCAAATCATGGAGAGGAGGAGAGACTGTTGGGTGGAGGATCCAGGCAGAAGTCCCTGGCTCTTCAGCTGTGGGAAAGCAGGTACCTTGCGTTGCATTTTTGCAGTGTTATAATATGGATTGACAGATTATCCTTTTTAATCCTGTCTTCTAGCGTTCCTGGGTCTACCTCTTCTCTCCCAAGATGCTGAGCAGGGTGCTGTGTACAGTGTTGCTCATGGGAACCTTCCCCTCCCTGGCCGAAATGTCCCAGGGCCACATCTCAGTGGTCTTGCTGGGAGCCACAGGCGATTTGGCCAAGAAGTATCTGTGGCAGGGTCTATTCCAGCTCTACATGGACCAAGTGAGCAGTGGCCACAGCTTCACTTTCCATGGGGCCGCAAAGGCAGCTCAGGAGCCAGGGCAGAGGCTGATGTTCGACGTGCTGAAGAAGCTGGCCTGTCCCCCGGATGAATCTCCCAACAGATGTGCTGTGCTCAAGGACCAATTCCTGAAGCTGAGCCAATACCACCAGCTGAAGACGGCCGAAAACTACACAGCGCTGAACAGCGAGATTGAAACGCTGCTTCGCCAGGAGGGGCTGAAGGAGGCTGGGAGGATCTTCTACTTCTCAGTACCACCGTTTGCCTACACAGAGATTGCCCGCCACATCAACAGCAGCTGCAGGCCAACCCCAGGAGCCTGGCTGCGGGTGGTGCTGGAGAAACCTTTTGGCCACGACCTGGAGTCAGCCCAGCAGCTGGCTGCAGAGCTGATGAGCTTCTTCAAGGAAGAGGAGATGTACCGAGTGGACCACTACCTTGGCAAACAGGTGAGCAGATCCCTGCCAGGCTGAGGGATTTGGTGTTTGGGAGAGTGTTGGATGTCAGCTCTGCATCTAATGAGAGGGTTGTTCCCCTCTCAGATTCAAGCATTTGCTTGTGGAGTCCTGTACTGTGCTGCTGTCCATCTCCTTAGAGAGCTGAGGAGACGTGCAGACCAAGGCAGGGCTTTCTCCAGTAGAGTGGTGGTGGGAAGCCAGGGTGTAGGGGTGAGCTGTGTGTGCGCGCAGAGAGATGCAGAACTCATCTGGGCTTCTCACCAAGGTCAGAGCTTCGATTTCGCTGAATAAGCACCGCCCTTTCCCTCTCGCCGTTCTCCCATCTCATTACACAGAGGCCTGTCTGCTTAGCCCTGGCTTCTAGAAGCAGTTTTTAATTTGATATGATATGATACGGAGCTGATGGGATATTAATTTGCGGGATGTTTAGGAGAACAAACTTTCCTGCCCTGGGCTCTGCTCAGGCCATGGAGGACTGGCTGCTGCAGGGACAGCTCAGGATGTGGAGCTGATTGTCCCAGAGCGTTCAAGGACATGCCACCCTTGTTTTACAACAATGTGATTCCACATTTTGAAAGTAGCCTCTTCCAGCCATGGCACTGTAGCCAAACTTTACTCAGAAGGTTGCATGTCTGGCTGCAAGGAGAACATCTCTACTAAGAGGGGGGGATTGCTTCTCCTTTTTTTTTTCTTTTCTCTCTTTTTCGGCCATAAAAGAGCAGATGGCTTTAGTGATGCAAGCAGCTGATCTGATGTATTTCAGCACTTCAGAACTGCACGTTAGTCCCAGGATGGTCTGACTCAGCCCTTTGTCCTTTTGATGCATATAAACTGAGAGTCTTGCAGGTTGTAGATCGGCCCTTTTCACGTGAAACCTCTAAATGCCTCAGAAAGACCTTTAATGTCTGCTCTGTACGGTCACTGGAGGCCCCGTTGTGCATCACTGCAGCCTCTCTGCCTGATTTTCTCTTCTCTGACTCAGTCTGCTCCTCTTTGTGGCACGTCTGCTGGCGCTCCAGAGCTGGCCACATCCCAGCACTGGATGGGGCGGTGAGGCAGAGATAGTGTGGAAACCTGGTGAGTTTTTTGTTGGGTCTTTGTTTTTTTTTCTCCCTTCGCAGGCTGTAGCCCAAATCCTGCCTTTTCGAGATCAGAACCGACAGTTTCTGGATCCCATTTGGAACCGACATCACGTGGAAAGAGTGGAGATCGTCTTGAAAGAGACGGTGGACGCTAAAGGTTGGTGAGGCGAGTGTGCAGAGCTCGGGTGAAGGAGGGAGAAGGAGAACTGGCAGGTTCATTAATGATGTGAAAGTGGCGCTGGGGGTCATGCCGGTGCAGAAACCAGAAAAAAGAGCAGATGAATAACATGTTGCTCCCTGGAAATGGAGAGGGAGCATCTTACACTTCCTGTGCTAGGGACTGACTGACTTCAAGGTGGTGTTGCAGCTTCCAAGAAGAGATTCCCATTGCAGTTCAGCTAGGAGCAGGAGAGAATCCCCCCCCTTTTTCTGCAGAGCTCTGGGGGTGTTTCACCCAGCTCTCTATCCCAAAGCTTGATAAAAAGCACTGGTTTTGGAGCTGAGGCAATTTAAGGCCGCTGCAGTTCAGTGCTGCAATAACCTGGGGGTTGTAACAACAACCCTTTTGTATTCCCGTCCTGTTAGCTACCAAGCTCACACTGAGGGTACTGTCGCGCTATTCTTTGGAAGCTGTTCTTGCATCTTTTCCCTGGATTTTACTTGTATCGCCTGCTCGGTGTCAATCCAGGCACCGAGGTCAGCCTGTGTGTGCCTGCCTGTTTCCTTTCCTTTCCCCTCTGTAGTGAAAAAGAGCATTGCAGAGAGAAAATCCCAGCCCCGAGCTGCTAGCATGGGTCTCCTGCTGAAGGACACGGCTGCAATACCTCCCTGCAATGCTGCAGCATCCCCTCTGCAGTGCTCAGCATAAAGCGCTCTGGGCTGGACTGCCACCCGCAGCACTTCTGGGGATGTCAGGCGCCCTCAGTTCTGCAACATCAGGAATGCTGCTCCACTCGCTTTACCTCCCCTTCGCCCTCCCTCCCTCCGCGTCCACAAACTCAATTAATGCAATTTTATCAAACTTGGGAGTAACGTTTGCTTTGCCAGCCCAGCCCTCACGTGGGCCTGTTCGTGGCACAGGGATGCACTGCAGAGAGATTTAGGGAGGACGGTGTTGGCTGTGCGTAGCCCCAGCCACACGCTGTAACCTCCCCGCCCCGAACAACTTCGTAATTTTTCATTTGACGTCTTTTTTTTTCACCCTGAGCAGCTTCAGCTGGCAGCCTGGCTCCCGGCAAGTCTGCAGCATTGATTACGTTAACGAGTGCGCCTTTGGATTAGAGCAAAGGAGATGAATGTGTCGATCGATAGGGGAAGACCGTGGCCGTGCTGTAGTCTGCAGTGGGCAGCCTGCTGTTGCTGGGCTATAAAAAGCCATCTCTTTGAGTCATTGCCCTTCTCCCCCTGTTCCCACCTGCAGGAGGAGTCAGGCAGGGAAAGAGAAGCAGGACTTTGTACATGGGGTTTTGTCTGTCAAGGGCACGGCTCAGCCACAGCCTTCTGAGGGCATGAAAACCAGGGGAAAAAAAGGCATGAAGAGCAGCGCTCGTTGCCAGGGCTCTGCTTCAGGGCTCTTCTGTGGAGCTGGGACGGAGCTGGAGAGCTGATGGGGTCCCTGCTTTGACCCCGCTTCCCAGCTACTCTGTCAGAGCTTTCGCACGGAATTGCACATTGTGTGGAGTCCCAGGCCCAGGTGCTGTGACCTGGGACAGGAGTGTCAGGACAAGGGTTATACAAGGGCCCAGGGATGTTTAGCTGGATATTGGTGCCAGTCACTGACCACAGCTTCTGAAAGAGACC